>ML843996.1:61350-71743 GCA_009831015.1 Picea engelmannii | reverse complement strand
CTCTTTTGCATTGATCCTTGATTCTTCTTGAGCACAACAAGTCCAAAGTTCTTCAAATGTCGGGTACTCCTTCCTTGTGTTCATGCTTGCGGCAAATGCATCCCATGTCTTGGGAAGACCATTGAGTACTATGTTCACCAATTACTTCTCTGAAGTGATCTCTTCAATAGCTTGTAGTTGATCTCTTAACTGTGAGATCCTTACAAAGTATGATTTTATGCTATCATCATCATTCATCTTCATGTCACGAAGTTCATTCTTCAGACTCATAACTTGTCCAATGTTTCTGACTCAGAAGAGATTTGTTAGGGCATCATACATCTTCTTTGATGAGTCAAGATGGGAGATGTAGGGTATCAAGTGGTCTTTTATGGAATCCACTATGATACTCATGGAATTGATGTCAACATCCTTGAACTTCTACATAGCTGCAACGTTCTGCGGTTCCTTCTCTTCTCCTTCTTCAAACTCTGGCTTCACAATATTTCCTTTCACAATATCCAGCACTTTATTCTTAGCAAGGATGAGGTCAATCCTTGTCTTCCATGCTTTGAAGTTAGAGGCTCCATCTAGCTTGTTCTCAGACTTCATAGAGTTCGTCATGGCTTGCTTGACTTGGTCAAACCCCAGATTTGACCAGAAATCCAAATTTCACGTCTTGGCCTTCTGAGAGTACTAGGAGATGCGCTGGGCTAGGGTGCACTAATCTATCCAGATATTAGGTCAATCTCATCACTTAAGGTTCCTCGACAAGAGGTTTAGGGTTTCTGCAACTGGTTCTCTTGGTAACCCTAGATGCAGTGCTTCTAGAAACTGTTCCTGCTAGTAACCCTAGCAACAATACCTCAACAAGCTTAATATCTAGTGGCTATGTTTCCTTCCAGCATTTTAGGCTGACTGAAGGGGTGTGGGCCCATAAAATATTAGAATATAGAAAATGGTGTGCTCATTTTACCATTGACGATACCTTCGTCACCCAACCATAGGCCAAAGCCTCCCTCCGAGCACCTTAACCTTGAATGAGAATTCTTCCAGAAGAAAACCCTAGGCTAGATAGCCAAACAAAGGGTAGCGCATCATTCCCTAAGGATAGTGCATCAAAAAAGGTTGATCAGATAGTCCAAACCCTAGCCAAGAGATATTCAACCCAATACTGAAACTAGCTGCTACTGCAGCTGCACCTGCAACCCTCCTCCAAACCTGTGCACAAGACTGCAACTGCAGTGCGCACCAATTGGGAAAACTGCAATTCTGAGATGCTACCAAATGAGAACTGGCGCCCTGTATTTATAGTGGTTCTACCAATTTTGTTGGGGTCGACTTCTCCTTCTGGATAAGTGTCTGTTCTGTATATTATTATTATTTCTGGCCGACTTCTTCTCTTGGAGGCTAATAACCTAATATAAATTATCTTCTTGAGCCGACAAGGCTTCTAGGGTTATTAACCAACTCATTAGGGTTTTCTCTTGCTTCCCGGAGTCTTCTATTCTCATCAGGTTCACACGTGGGGGTAAATACCTCCTGCAACTACCATAATATTAACATTTCCCTCCCCATTTCTAATTTTCCCACTTTCTATTATCCCTTTTTTTCCCCTCTTATATACTTAACCGAATTCCCATTCATTTTTGTCGTCTACTTTTGCTTTCTAGATTCAGAAAAATTATGGAAAATATACAATGCATATTCTTATTTAGTCCTTCTGATGGTCATCTACACATGTTTGCATCAGAAAAAGTTGGACTAGTGACATGGCCATGAGCAATCAATCATCACAAACATCAACAAACCAACAAGTCCAAAGGTAAAGATGCATACATTGTGTTCCTCATATGTTTACCAAACAAATACCCTCAACTATTTATTCATCTATGCCACGGTAAATATGTTGATGTCATCTGCAACACATACTTTGCAGTTCACAAGAAGTATCAATGAGCACAAGTGAGACATCGAACATAGCTCAAGTTCCGCAGACTAAGAGGTCTGGTTGCAAAAATATAGCTCCACACTTCATCCAAGTTGTGCGTCTACTTGTACATTTATGCCAGGAAAAGATAAAACAAAAAAATAATGCAAACTACCATTCACATTACTTTTCATGTTCAAAAATGTCACCAGGTCTAAACTTATAACACCCAAAATACTATCAATAGAGGGCTTGAACAACCGTCGAATTGAACAAGTGTTTGTCAGGGACATAATGGTCATCTATAGCACCTACTTGGACAAGGAAAACAAAACTAGATCCATTATGCATGCTGACATGACAGACAACGAAGCCCTGATGACAGTCACAATGACTATTCCCACACAACTTGTACAAAAACATGCATAAAAGATATTGCCAGGTAATGGGATATCCATTACAAATTTTAATATATTTCCCAAAACAATATATGACTATGGTGATTGTGATCGGATTATATCGCTCAACGAAACAAGTATTGTGGAAAAAATTCCCGCTATTTGTTCAGAATATCGTTTCGTCCCATACACAACTATCAACCAACTTGCACAGAGCAACGACACTTACCTAATCAAAACCATTGGTGTAGCTATCACACTCACGGGAAAAATTGTCTCACAACACATTCTCCATATAAAATATGGAGAGTCAGACAACGACAAGGCAATTGTACCATTCTCCATATCCAATTTTGTCCTTTGCTTTCACATGTCCATGTATCTCGGTTATGTTACACAACTATTGCATTGTTCCATGTTGCAACTGCAATTGTTCGATACCTATTCAAATTTGTTTTCCTCAATGGAACAACAATTGCATGCCAATAGAAATATTTACCATGGCATAGATGAATATTTACTATAGTAATATGTCCTTTGTATTTTCCATGTTGCAGCTGCAATTGTTCGACACCTATTCAAATTTGTTTTCCTCAATGGAACAACAATTGCATAAAGGGAAATTTCCACTTATGCTCTTCAAAAATATAACAAAGAAAAGAGATGTTAAAGAAAGGATCTTTCACACAACCCAAGCAACATTTGTAACATAATTGCAAATAAACATAGTACAGGATCTCAAGAAACTAACTAGCTCTACAACTGTTGTGTGTATACATCTACAATTTCATCCTCTCTTTGCTCATACAAATTGCCTTCACCAATTTTCTGCAGTTTTTTTTTTTTTGTTTTGTGCAGTTGTATATTATATTGTTCAATATATTAAGTACTATTCTCATGTGCCTAGGTTGAGGGTGTTTTGGTTGCAGTGAATGCGTACTCGACCCCCTTCGAGCTTGTATGTGGGAAATGCAACTCTCCTGCTTTTGCTTCTACTTTCATAAATGATGATACAATTGATTTTCTACGATGCAGTAAAAAATTCATGTACATATATAGACATTGCCTCAATGCTGCCATCTGAACTGTGGGCAACACAATCGTACATTGCAGAATTAGACAACCTTTGTTACAAGATGTGCTTCTTGGGTTAGCAGAATTTCCATATGAAGTATACCTACAGAAAAAGGCAAACAATGTCTACATGCTACGCAACTTTCAGATACATAGAAAATTTACCTTAAATGAGGACAATGCAATATTTCATATTGGCTGAAAAAAAATAAAAATAATAATATCAAGCTTTGGAAGGAAACGAAAAAATCTCATATGTGTTTGTACCTTTTCTTCAATACCCAAATGAATGTTCGTCAAACTCAAGTTCTTCGGAGTTTACATCTATGACTGTAAAAATTTATTTCCAGATATTTTGTCTCTTTTGTGCACTTGAAAAAACAAGGAGAATCTAACTACAAATCAAATCGTTGTTGTTATTTTGATGTTTTCTTGCATCTCCTAGTAAGAATTTTGCATATTTGTTGGGGTGTCCAAATGAAAAAAAAGGCTATTTTGAAATAAAGGGATATATACTATGTGAAGTCCAAGGGAACTATCATATCAACCACAAAACATTAAAATTCAAATTCTCTTAAAATTCAAATTCATCGTTGTTATACTTACGATGAAGTTGACAGTACAATAATTTTACTTAAACATCCAAAAATTGATTTTCTTGTGGCTTTTCAATGCTTCTCTTATACAAACACATCCTGGAAACTATAAGCATGGCTTGATTTATCTATTCTTTGATTGAAGAGCCTGTTCACATGTTTAATGCACTTCATAGTTACTGATTTCCATCCCCTTTATTTTTTCCCTCTGCTTTCCCTTTCTGGTTACTTAGTCATTTTTCGGAAAATGTCTAGGTGCAGGCGTTGGCGGATTCACGTCTTCAGATTTCCACTAATACTTTTATATCATGATTCCAATCGACCGCTTCCCCATTTTATATTAAAAAAGCTTTTTGGATCATGGGTTCTTGGGTAGGCGGGATCAAAATTGCATTTCCATTGTTTCGTCACCTACAAACAACACCCAGACTTCCCCGATCTACAAATTGGCAACCAAATTCCCCTTTCTTTTATCTCGTTTGCTTTCCGTTTTTGGTTACTTGATCATTTTTCCGAATGTGTCATTTTTTCCGAATGTCTTATGCTTTTATATACAACACCCAAAGTTACACAATATACAAATTGATCATCGAAGTCTGTCATTGTCCCTTGTTCTGTGTTATACATTTTTCAATCAAAAGTTGAGATACATACAATTTGACCATCGGGCCCCCACGTCTCCTAAGTAGAAATTGTGGACCTGTTTTCAAGCCCATCAATATTCCCTGTTCCAAGTATGTCTCATGCTTTTATATCAAAAGTCTGACCAACCACTTACCCATTTCATACTTGGCCAGTATTACCATCGTCGGTTCCTGGCTAGGCTTGCTCAACATTGCGCTTCCATTGTTCCTCTACCTACAAACAACACCTGAAATTCCATGATATACAAATTGAACGTCGAAATCCATCATTGTGCCCTGTTCCGTGTTACACATTCTGCAATCAAAAGTTTAGAGACATACAATTTGACCATCAACCCCTCACATCTCCTGAGTATAACTTGTGACCCTATTTTGAAACCCACCCGACCACTTTCCATACTTGGCCATTTCTTGGAATCTCTTTTGTGGGTTGGCGGGTGGACGAATTGTGCAATGATTAATCTCTCTTCACCATCCCTTCCACCTTCACACTTCTTTCTAGATATGCAATTATTAAGATTTTATGCTAATGGCTCATCGTGCAGGAACCATTAAGATTGTCATTAATGTCTGAAAGGATGGAGAAGATTTGTCATTAAGACGAATTAAATCAATATTTGTGGAGAGTTGTGTTATCCTTTCCAAGTTGGCGCCTTTACGAAATCTCTAATCCTTAATCTCTCTTCACCATCACCGCCACCTTCACACTTTTTTCTAAATATGCAATTAGTAATATTTAATGGTAACAACTCATTACACACAAACTGTGGAAATTGTCATTGATCAGCTAAAGGCTCGAGGAGATCTTCCATTGATACGCATTAAACCAAGATTTGTGGAGGGTTATATTATCCCTTCCCAATTTTCATTTCAAACACCATCTAGAGAAAACAAAAATTCTCATTAACTTATGGAAGTAGTTCGACAACAGCGCTGTCCAGATATAGTAAACACCTTCGGGCATGATGACCAAAGGTTCCAGTACTCCAGGACATATTCTTAATACTAATATCCCTCTGCCCAGGAGAAAAAAACGAGATCGTCCCTTGGTGCACCGAGAGATATATTTCAAGCCAAAGAATTCCAAGGCAACCCCGCTTTCTCAAACAACCTGCTCAAATGCATTGATGGCTGGCGCAGATGTTGATGTGATTGATTTTGAGCTGGGAGAAGATAATCTAATGGATGATGATACGATAATGGACGATGGAAATGCAGATGTTGTTCCCACTCCTACGCCCAAATTGAAATCAACCATAATTGGGTGCACTTCCCGACTCGATGATGGCGGCCCTAGCAAGACAAAAAGAAGGGGTTTCAAAAAAGAAACCGACGTTGAACGCAATAGCCGCATTGCATCTCGAGAGTAGGAATTCCAGAGGTCCAAATTAGTCTGTTCTGGGCAGAATTCTTTCACTGTAAGGAAATGGTCTCTTGATGCTCCCAGAGATATATTTCAAGCCAAATAATTATTCAATTGCGGGACCACTCTCCTGTTCTCTAGATATACAATTAACATCTTAGGGGACGAGGACCAAAACTCCCACTGGTGCAAGGCATATTCCTACTACTCATCTCCTTCTGCAAAGAATGTACTAATTTGGGCCTCTATAATTTCTCGTGCAACTTGTGTCCCTGAAGTGTTCGACTGTGAGGAGGTGGTCTCTTGGTGTGTCCTAACTTTCAGTTTTAGGCTCTTCCTCTTTCCCTGCAACATTTTTCATCTTTTTCCTCACGTGAATCTTGTGAGAACTATCAATTTTACTGCAAGGATGGGTTCTTATGTCCTCCTGCATTTGAAAACTTCTAGGTTTCTTTCTTGCTAGGGTGCAATGTTGGAGAGATGCTGCAGGATGATGGAGGATGCTCACCTGCTTCAATCCAAGGAATTATTCCACTGCAGAACCACTTTCCTGTCTCTTTGTCGCCTCATGGATTCTGCAAGATATTGAGATTGCATTAGTGAACATTGACCTTTTGAGGAGAAGAGTGCAAGGATTTCCTAAAAAAAAAACATGGTAGTGAGTTTTGTATGCATGTTGAAGAGGATCTCGATGGCTCATGCATGTTGTCCCACTAGAGGAACAACACAAAATTGTATGTTTTTTTTTTTTTGTAGATCCTGTACCTATATTTATGACAAATATGTTCAATGTTTTCATGCAAAGAGCTCAGTCCAATTTGTATGGATAGATATACATCGCCCAATATTTTTTTTTTAATGGATTTACTATTTTTTTTTTTTCCTTTGAATCTTGGTTGCTACTTCTTTGCTAAATTTAACACCTCTTCTCATTAGCATGGTTCGATAGTCTCGTAGTTCTTGAATATTGTATTGGTTCAAGTAATTTGATCTAATATGGAGCATTTAACAATTATATGACAATGCATTCTGTCAATTCGATCAGGCTTTTATAGAAACAAACATGAATTTTAGACAATTTCAAACCAATATTCAATTCTATTCGTAATGAAGATAGAACATATCAAGACCAAATCACGATGCGGCAGTTGGGGCCCCGCCCTAGAAATTTCATTTTCATCTCAGCCTTGCTAAGCAAATGATTTATTCTTTCCCTTTCGCTTCCTTGATTCCTTTACCCCGAAAGGGAACATTTTATTAGTTGTCCATCCCTTGGCCTCTATTTGAGCACTTTTTACTTTATTAATGAAATTACCAAATTTCTTGTTCGCGAATAAAAAAGAAAAGATCTATGGTGGTTGTAGTCAAATGGGACTATGAAATGAAATACAATATTAAAATTCAAGATCGTCATTGTTGTTTCTAGACATGCAATTTTTAAGATTTAATGTTAACAACCCATCATGCAAGAAGTTTAATACTTAAGTTAATATGTCAAAGTCATGGGAGAATGTATCAAGAACACAATTACTCCCACAAGTTGCAATAAAAACTAATTTTCAACAAATCATTTTCTCACACTCTTTTTAATGGTACAAGCACAATAGAAAACGAGTAAGTGGATAAAATATTGGACTAGAAAATGATGATTTTGCAACAATGGGGCTTGTTTTTGACCAATTCCTGCTTATGAAAATTGCCCTCCACTTTTATGTTTTCCCACTCTTTTATCCTCTTCTTTTCCCTCTTCTATACTTAACCAAATTCCCATTTTTTTCCCTTGTAGTTTCTCTTTCTGGTTACTTAGTCATTTTTTTCCGAAAATGTCTTGTTGCACGGGTTGGCAGATTCACGAGTTCACATTTTTATTCATCCTTTTATATCGCGATTCTGACCGAGTGCTTCCCCTTTCCATACCTAGCCAATTTTTTGATTGCGGGTTCCCGCCCAGGCGGTCTCTAAATTGCACTTCCATTGTTTTGTGACCTTCAAACATCACTTTGACTTCTGCGATATGCAAATTTACTTCCAGAATCCCACATCATCACGTCTTTCGTGTTACACATTTTGCACTGAAATGTTCCAATACATACAATTTGACCATCGAGGCCTCTCGTCTCCTAGGGAACCCTTGTCACCCTATTTTTAAGCCCGTCCGACCACTTTCCACATTTAGCCATTTCTTGGAATCTCTTTCGTGGATCGTCGGGTTGGCGGGTTCAGGAAATTTCCAATTTCTAATCATTGTTTCCTGTGCCTGACACCTCCAGACTTCTTTCCAAGTATATGCAATAAGTATACAACTTCTCCAGAAACATACAAAAAAGATCTTGCTAGGAAATGGAATATCTATTACAGATTTGAATATATTAGCCCATCTTTTCCCTCTTCTATACTTAACCAAATTCCCGTTTCTTTTTCCCCTCTACTTTCTCTTTCTGGTTACTTATTCATTTTTCCAAAAAATTCTAGCTGCACGGGTTGGTGGACTCATGGGTGCACATTTGCACTCGTGCTTTTATATCGCGACTCCGACTGAACGCTTCCCATTCCATACCTAGCCACTTTTCAGATCGTGGATTCCCAGGCAGGCGGGCTCTAGATTACACTTCCATTGTTTCATGACCTGCAAACAACACCTTGTCCTCCGCGATATACAAATTTACTGTCAAACTCCCACATCATACCCACTTCTGTGATACACAGTTTGCATTCCGTGATACATAGTTTTCACTCCAAAGTTCTTAGACCTGCAATTTGACCTTCGGGTCCTCATGTCTCGTGGGGAACTATTTCCACCCCATTTTGAAGCTCGTGTGTCCGCTTTCCATACTTGGCTATTTCTTGGAATCTCTTTCGCAGATCGTCGGGTTGGTGGGTTCACAAAATCTCCAATTCCTAATCGTTGCTTCCGGTGCCCGCCACCTTCACACTTCTTTCCAAGTATGCAATAACTGAGGTTTAATTCTAACAACTTACCATGCCTCCAGGAGACAGTCATACTAACTGTCCCTACACAAATTGTCCAAAAACATGCAGAAAATATCCTTCTAGGTAATGGCATATCTATTACAAATATCAATATATTAGCGAAACGAGTCCCACCGACCGTTTCCCTATTCCATACTCACTGAATTTTTTTTCTTGCGAGTTCCCGGATAGGCGGACTGCACTTCCAATGTTCCTTGACCTACAAACAACACCCTAGCTTCCACGATATACAAATTGAATTCCAGACTCCCACATCATCCCCTCTTCCATGTTACACATTTTGCACTCAAAAGTTCTGATACATACAATTTTATCATTGGGGCCTCATGTCTCCTTAGGAACCCTTGTCACCCTATTTTGAAGCCCATTCGACCACTTTCAACACTTGGCCATTTCTTGGAATCTCTTTCGCGGATTGTCGGGTTGGCGGGTTTAGGCAATTTCCAATTCCTAGTCGCTATTTCCTCTGCCCGCCACCTTCACACTTCTTTCCAAGTATATGTAATAAGTATATGACTTCTCCAGAAACATGCAGAAAATATCTTTCCAGAAAATGGGATATCTATTACAGATTTGAATATATTATCCTTTCTTTTCCCTCTTCTATACTTAACCAAATTCCCATTTATCTTTCCCCCTCTACTTTCTCTTTCTCGTTACTTAGTCATTTTTTCTGAAAATGTCTAGCTGTACAGGTTGGCGGACTCACGGGTTCACATTTTCACTTGTGCTTTTATATTGCGACTCCAACTGATTGCCTCCCCATTCCATACCTAGCCACTTCTTTGATGGCGTATTCCCGGGTAGGCGACCTCTATATTGCACTTCCATTGTTCTGTGACCTGCAAACAACACCCTGACTTCGCGATATACATATTTACAACCAAACTCTCACATCATACCTTCTTCCATGTTACACAGTTTTCACTCAAAAGTTCTGAGACCTACAATTTGACCGTCGGGTCCTCACGTGTCCTATGGAACTATTGTCACCCCATTTTGAAGCTCGTCCCTCCGCTTTCCATACTTTGTCATTTATTCAAATCTCTTTCACGGATCGTCTGGTTGGCGGGTTGACGAAATATCCAATTCCTAATCATTGTTTCATGTGCCTTCCATATTCACACTTCTTTCCAAGTATGAAATAACTAAGGTTTAATTCTGACAACTCACCATGCCTCAAGGAGACTGTCATAATAACTGTCCCTATTCCATACTTAGCCACTTTTTCGATTGCTGGTTCCCAGACAGGCGGGCTCAAGATTACCCTTCCATTGTTCCGCGACCTACAAACAACACCCAGAATTCTGCAAATATACAAACCGGCTGTTGGACTGCCCCATCATGCACTCTTCCCTTTTACGCCTTTTGCAGTTAAAATTTACGAGACATACAATTATATATATATATATATATAT
>ML843996.1:40923-61300 GCA_009831015.1 Picea engelmannii | reverse complement strand
ATATATATATATATATAAGGTCTTATTTATAAGTATGCAATTAGAAAGATTTAATTCTAAACCAATATTTGAGGAGATCTCCCATTAATACGCATTAAACCAATATTTACGGAGGGTTATATTATCCCTTCTGAGTGTTAATTTCAAACATCATGGAATGTCATTCGCGTGTTGACGGGTTGGCCCGTTCACGAAATCTTCAATCCTTAATTTTGAAAACGAGTTTGATCGACTATTTCCCTATTCCATACTTAGCCACTTTCCAGGAATTCCGCAAATATACAAACTGGTCGCTGAACTTCCCCATCATGCCCTCTTCCATTTTACGTGTTTTGCAGTAAAAAATTTCGAGACATACAATTTGACCGTCAGACACTCACCTCTCTTTAGTATCCCCTATAACCCTATTTTGAAGCCCATCTGACTACTTTTCATACTTGGCCATTCCTTACTTGCTCTTCCCCATCTCCGTCACCTTCGCACTTGTCTATAATAAAATATTGTTTATAAACACACACACACACACACACACACACACACACACACACACACACACATATATAAGGTCTTATTTCTAAATATGCAATTAGTAAGATTTAATGCTAAAATCTCATCATGCAGGAATCATATAGATTGTCATTGATGAGCGAAAGGATCGAGGAGATCTCCCATTACTATGCATTAAACCAAGATTTGCAGAGGGTTATATTATCCCTTCCGAGTGTTAATTTCAAACATAATGGAATGTCGTTCGCAGGTTGTCGGGTTGGCGTGTTCACGAAACCTCCAATCCTTAATTGATATATGTCGTACCCACTACCTTCACACTTATAAGTATGCAATAAGTAAGCATTACTTCTAATAGCTCATCATGAAACAACCATAGAGATTGTCATTAATGAGCGAAAGGATCGAGGAGATTTCCCATTCACACGCATTGAACCAACATTTGTGGAGGGTTATATTATCCCCTCCAATTGTTCATTTCAAACATTTTCTAGAGCAAATAGATGTTCTCATAAACTTATGGAACCATCTCAACAATAGTTCTGTGGAGATACAGTGAACATCTTTGGGTGTGAGGAACATAACGTCCAGTGGTCTAGGGAATATTCTTACTACTCATCCCCTTCTGCCCAGAACGAAATAATTTGGACCTCTGGGATTGCTCGTGCAGGTTGTGTCCCTGAATTTTTTGACAGTAAGGGCATAAGGAATGAAATAAGTCGTATATATGTATATAACGATCAAAATTTTTTACAAAAAGTTTCTTTCAAAGGATCAAAATTTCGAAATACGAAGCCTATAGCTTCTACAAAACAGCATCACGGATGATGCTCATGATAACACACAACTGCTCATGCTACCCTACAGAGCAGTTGACTTAGAGACTCAGCCATGCCCACAGTATGGCGCTGGTAACATCTCGGGATCTCCCCAATAGCAATGTCCGGGACATCTGCAGTCAACCCCTCTAAGTTCTGTTCCATTGCCTTGTAGTCCTCGGTGTCCCATCTTGCCACTAGAGCCGCTTCTCCTCACCTTTGAATGGGATACGTTCCCAGAGGTCAATATGGCCGCACATCTGTGTCATCAAAAATAAACTTTTTGATTAGTCCTCGGATAAACATAAAAACATTTCATATGATAAAATTTGAAAAAACATTTAAAAAGAACAAAATGTGTACTTCTTACCTAAGTCACCCCACTGAGCATCCTCAGGCAGGACCAAATCTAGATCCCCTCAAAAATCCAAACCAGCATATGCGTAGTTGTCGATCATCAACATCTAGGGCCTCAACCAGTCAAAATGAATCATTATACTTGATTATAGGCCCTGCTACGTGTCGAGCCATGAGGTTATACCACCTCAACATCCTCGAATCCCGTGGGCCCGGTAAACCCCAATCAACCTGTAGTCACAATAGTGGGACCCTCTCGAGGAAGAATGACACCAAAAGTGACCTGTACCCAAATTGCTTCAAGTCACCCTTTCTGCACTTCGTCATTTGTCTCTTCGTACTACGGAGAATTGCATCTGGCCAGTTGAAAAACCGAGGCTCTGTGCACTCTATGGCATATTGGAAATAGCTCTAGAGAGCCATGTGCAGAGCCACGCTCCCAACCATGCATGTAATAGTAAACAAGATGGTCCATAGGGTCAGATCTTGGACCCCTCAAATGGCAACCTTACCCTTTCTTTTCTCTACCTCGGGAACGCAATATTGGCGAACATACTTGCTCAAAGGGAGTTCGCCGCCTCTACCTCTGGTCAAAGTGGCATGGTATCCCCACCATGACAACCCTGTCAGAAATTAAATATCCTCCATATTTAGTGTCAGCGTATGGACTCCCACGTGAAATAACTGTTGATCCACGTCCCACATGTGGACTAGGTATTCCAACAACTTGAGTTGGGCTCTCATGCCCGGGATCCTAAAAAATTTCAAGAGCCCACATTCTCGGAGGGCAGTGACTGTACCTGGGTCATTCCCGACGATGGCATCATCCTCCTCATGTTCTCTTTCCCTCCATTCCAACATCGTGATGGTCAAACACCTACAATAGATCCATGAGAGGGAAGTCAACAACTTGTTTTAAACTCTTGCATAATTTTTATTGAGCAAAACCTCACTTTAAAATCCATTTTTTGGCCCCTGCAAGTGAAACTTTTGCACGGTGCGAGATTCTCGCAGGTGCCCTGAAGCCCACCTGTGAGAATCTTAGATTCTCGCAGGTCCTACATGGCCCACCTGCGAGAATGCTTGAGTGCATGTTCCGACCCTAAAATGGACTCAAAACTCTAAAAATTGCCCATAAAAACCAAAAATAAACCATGGAAAAGTTGGAGCATCAAGAGATTACCTTGTTGGCTGAAACCGCTCGTCGAATGATTGCTTGTGCCTCCTGCAATTGAGAAAATAAATTTGGGGGAAAATGAGGTATGTTGGACAATTTTTTGGAAAAGTAACAATGAAATGGTAAAAAGTCATTCTCACCCATATTTATTCACTTTTTACTATTTTTTATTGATTTTTTGCAGTATTTTTATTGTTTTGTTTATAAAACCTAATACCCTAATAGCCTTATGAATGTGGTGTTTCGCAGATATAGAAACTTCGAAGTCCGAACGAGGGGGTACGAGTGTTTTTTCTTTTTGTCGCATGTACAACTACTTTTTTAGGGTTTTTTAGAAAAAACCTCGAGCGTAGTCTTCGTTCGTTCTTGTGCTCGAAAATATATGAGACCGTAACCGAGTATACTTTTTCTTGTCTTTTTGTACTCGTCATGGTAACACGAAAACAATGAATGTAAAGGAGTATCCTTTAAGCTCTTTTCATGCTCCATAAAAACAAAAAGATTGCCGAGCGATTTTGTTCTTTTCACGCTCGTTAAAGTATTTGAAGAAAACATTTGACGGGCGATAGTTTATCACTTTTTCGGTCTCATCGAACTCTTTTACGAAAAAGGAACTGGGAGAGTTCTCTTTAAGTGTTTTTCAAACTCTCAAAACATGAAAAACCCCCGAGTTTTCTATCCTTGGACTCGTTAAACAAACATCGAAAGACCCACAATGGGACCGAACCACTCCTTCCTAGGGTTCGTTAAATATACTCCGAGGGACTCATTCGAAGGATGAGCTTACATCAACAAGCATATGTTATCCTCCGGTACTCTCCAGAAATGGTGGGGGAAATTTTGGGAAAGGGATATGTTTTCGTATTCGTATTAATGGCAGTAAGCATCGCTCTTGAACATGACACCCCCTATTCGTCATTTGAATCCGGGTTGGGAAATCCATTTGTCTCTCATTCGACTTGCTACAAGGTCATATCTTGGGTCATCTTTAAGTCAATGCTGCCAAGTCCTTGGTCGTGTCATTCATATGTTCAAGAGAATTTCGAACGATCCCTCTATTGAGTCGGCCATCTGCAGTTGTCCATTCTTGCTATGTTGGCATTCCCTGTGTCTGTTTCAACCCGTATTCATGCTTTGTTTCACCCTCAAAATCTGTTACTTATTTCGTGTCATTGATGGGGGATACATCAAAGCCCTCCTGTTACGTTTCTTGTTCCGTCGACTCCAACTCATTATCCGGAAATGAGACTTAGAAATCATTTAGTACCTAGGAATCTGCATGCCTTAATGGCAGGTCTCTTCGCTTTTGTCGGGAGTTTCACATCATTGATCTCTAATCGAGAGATTTCACCGAGTGCTCAACTTCAACTCATTCATTCACATTCATTCGGATTGTACTTCGATACCTTGGGAGTCATTGACATCAATGTTGATTTCCCTTGCACTTGTTAACGGTTTTCATCAATGACCGGTAATCAAGTGGTTTCTACCATTTTCAACTTTAGCACATGTAATCACATGGATAGATTCATACTTTCATGTGACGGGATTGAAGACCTCTCATCTTTTTGATCCAGGATACGATGGAGTATGTATGATTTCTATCGGCACATAGATCCACTTTGTATGTCACGTGGCTATGTATTAATTCAAGTCTTCTCACATAGATCCACAGTGTATTCCTGGTGGCTATGTAGAATTTTGACGACATGGATCCACGGTGTATGATTGGTGGCCATGACCTACGTTTATGATTCCATTCATCTGTGATATGAGCATGGGAATGCCTACCTCAGAACTGGTATTATATTCTGCAAATGCTTGGTTGTTTATAGGTTTCCAATTAGGTGTGTTCCTTGTTTCTGACACACACACGCATTTTACAAAGTATTTCGGCTGTCACAAGTTCCAACTTCATACTTTGGGGGGCATTCTATTACACATTATTTTGGTCACTCTGGTGATGTCTCTACAAGTGATGTATTCAGGCTCCCACAAGGACTTTTTTCCTTAGAAAGGTGACTGCTATCTCCTTCCAACAAAAATATTTTTAAGATGAGTTCGTAGGCTGCCTATGTTATAGGGTGCGAAAATCCTTCATTCTCACAGGAAACCCATACTTAGGGTGCAAACTGTTTGCAATATGATCTATAGCTAGGGTGTGAACCTATTTCAAAGCTTGTAAAAGAGAAGAGGTCATGAAGGTTCTAGAAGGGAATCTTCTAGAAAATGAGTTGGCATTCGCATGGTTGGCATCCTACCGACTTCTCAGATTTAGTGGGATCATCTTCATCCATTTAACCATCTCTCCTTCTCCTATATATTGAAATGTTTCTCATGGAAAAGGTTAAGCAAGATTGAATGAAGAATTGGTGAAAGAATTGTGTGAAGAAATCTGCTTGGATAGAAGCTTGAAGACTCTATTTGGTCTATCAAGTTGTACTGGATCTTCTTCATGCAAATGTAGAGCAAGTGTGTGTGTTGGAACCAAGGGTCACTGAAAAGAAGCTTGCGACATCAAGGCGATCTGGTTGTATCTTCTACTTTAATTTAATATAATATAGTGGCATGTCCCTTTCCCATAAAATCACTCTTATTTTATTGCATAACTCCTCTATCATATGCATAGGTTGACATTGAATATACTTTGCTATATTCACTTGGGTTGGTTTGTGTAGTCTTGGACCTGATTTCACAAAAGCACCAGAGCGAAACAGGAACAACAGAGACCTAAGGAAGCGATATAAATGTACGTCACTCATTCCTTCTTAGTAGTAGATTCAATGACTACAACTTAGAGAAAGAGTCGTGTCATGTATTGTTTTGTTCTAGATCCAGATGGATCTAGGGAGATCTGTTAGTGTCCACACCTACCGATTTATCCAATAACAAAATTGACGACTCCACTGGGGATACAACTCATTTTAGTGGTTTTTACCTAGCCATTTGTTCTTGACCTACCCTTTTTCATTCCCAATCAATCTCTGAGTCTTGAGGAGATCCTCACAGACTCTCTGGATCTAGAAGTTCCCTCAAAAGTTCTGTCATTTTTCCAAAATTTGCTTGATTACAAACCTTCTCGCACTTCACCTTTCTGTAGCCTACGAAAATCACTAAAGTTTTCACCCTAGTGTTTAGTTCAGTGCGAACTTCTCACAACCAGCCTGTGTCTAGCCTGTGAGAATCCTTAATTCTCGCACTGTACCCCACTGTCAGACTGCGAACTCACTTGTAAAAATTTTGGATTACGTCTTTTGTGTCTTCAGATGCCCAGATTGGTTGGTGTGTCTGGAGAGAACTTATCTTGCCAGTGATTGAATGTTTATTGACTTCAAATCTCTCGAATGATTAGTTTTCAAAAATCGAAAGCTCTTCTTGATCATTTTTTCTCAATTTTTACCTCTTGACCTTTTCTTAACAAGGGTATAATATCCAATTCTAAAATCTGAGTGCTTGTTTGGTCGTGAGCCTTTGATTGAATTAAAAGTTGAGATTAATTGTCCTTTTCAATTTCTTATTACTTGGAAAATTGTTACCCATGTGCATTTGAAGAGACTGGTCTTGTCAGTTTGTTATTTTTATCTTCATTGAAAGATCAATTTGGGTGTTTGTTGTATATTTCTTTTTCATTGGTTGCTTACTTTTTCTTAGTTCCATCCCTGTTGCTTGGTTTCTAATAAAAAATTAAAGACATTTTTTTTTTAAGAAACCTTTTATTCGAAAAATATGGGCATTCAAGTATTGAAAGAGAACGAATAGGGAATTTGCATTGTTCATGATTGTTTGATATTACATTTCAGAGAAGATCATACATCGTAGTTTACATTGTTCCAGAACTCTCTTCTTTCCCTCCTGTAAATAAGATTCATCGAACCAAAATTTGTATCATTCATCCCTATTTACGCATTATTGGGTCAGAGTCTCACACAACATCGGTTTCATTTCCGTCTCCTTTTTTGCGTAACAACAACCTTTAATAATATTGTGCAACTTAAAAATTCAACTAGTAACTTTTTCTGGGGCTCTTTTACACCAACGTTAGCTAGGCTAGAGCTTTGGAATAGGCAGTGAGACACACTCTCCAAAACACAAAACACACAATAGTATCTTGTGATAAGGAGTGTCAAATTCCATTTGCATCATTTTTTCCTAGGAAGCCCTTCTCAAACAAGGGTCAAACCTGAGGTCGCATTCAGATTGACAGAGTTACTCACCTTGCTTTGTTCATATCGGTGTAGAGATTGCACGTATTACGGGGGTCACTTAAAGGTATACCCACAATGATGAGTAGAAGCCTCTCAAGATGATTTTGGGCTAGATACCCTGCCCTTGTGTGTGGATCGGACTGTCGATTGTTCCCTCAGGCATCCTTGTTGTTGGTGGTAACCTTAGTAGCCTATCTTCTTAGGGTCTTACACAAGGTGACTATGAAGGGGTAAGTCTTCACGGTACCTGGAATCGACGTTGGCCAGAATCACTCGGGCTCCCTGGAGGGTATACCCACGATTGTGCGTGGGAGCTTGCACCAGGGTGTAAGTCCATTAAGCAGGTCGTCAACGTAACTTTTCCACCCTGGCCCAACCCCTTCTTGTCTCATCGTCGTGACGTTGGATTTCATCACCAACTAGTGACTTCAGAATTAGAAGGTCTTGTTTTCTTAGTTTTGCTTCCTAGATTTTATTAGCGCATACTGTTTGTTTACCCAAGTTGGCCATATAATTTCTTTCGTAAAATTCTAAAATCGATCACAATTGACCCTCCACACCGTTCACATAGAATGCAAGGCCTACCCCCAGAAGATCTAGAAGGTTCTCAATCCTTTCCTACCAACTCACCGGAGGGCTCTCCTCAATAGAGTGAAGTCCAAGACGTTGCCACTTCACAAGTGGAAAGAACTAACTCTTTAGAACGGTTTTGAATTACCAATTCTCGAGAGGACTTCTGAATTCCTCCTGACTCCGAGAGACATATTGTTTGAGTGAATTCTTTTGGAGATATAGTTGTCCAGTCTTCTGGATTACTAATTGGACCTTTCATAGGACCTTAGGGTTAAGATCCTTTTTGGACTATTGGCATTTTTAGACAGGATCTCTTTGGCTCAAGAGCAGGTGTTGATATCATGGTCACACCTAATTTTCCCAAAACATCTGATCCAGACGCAATACCTTTCACTACTGCCTATTATTTTCCTGGTACAGATGCTCCGCCAGCTAACCACATCTTAACTATCCCTCTACAAACGGTCCATTACACAATGGTCCCAGATACTATGAGTCCTCACACTGGGATTACAGAGGCTATCCAGGCCCCCATTCGCACACCACTTTCACCCAGATTCACCCCAACACTTCTGCCCAGATATTATGCGTTGAATGCTTCTATTCCCACTCCTACACAAATCTCATCCGGGACTCCTGGCGTTTCCACTCCTTCTGGGCACCATCTCATTCCTGGTTTCATTTTGACTTCCTCGACCCCCTTTCAGAGGACCTCTTCCATCCTCTATTGGAGGCACCGACCCTAGTGGCACCATCCCGTCTTTCACACCTAATTACCAGATTCCTGTAGGTGGACAATTTCACCAAGGAGGCCAAACCCAATCCCCTTTTGCAGGACAAATCCCAATTGGGACGCAACCCCCACCGACCCCGCCCTATGGACAAAACATACCTCCATCCTTGGCCCATTATTGGAATTATCTTATTCAACATAATCCTCCCTCGACTAGGGGGAAACAACCTCAAGCTAGCTCTTTCATACCCCCTAGTACAGGCCAACCATATCCAGGCATGTCCAATCCTATTTGGGGCTCGAACGCTCAACCCCATGCCCCTGTTCAAGGGTACAACCCTATGAATTACTTGCCTCCACACCAACAACTGAATCTTCCTGGATCTTCGCATTATATTCAAATTGCTTATGGTCCCACTGGTCTACCGATGTGGCTCCCTCCCCAAAGTCACCAGTACCCACATGTGAATCGACAGTTACCCTTCTTAGCCACCCTGGACCTCCCTGATCTGTTGAGAATTTTAAATTATCCGATCCATCACTCTCCTCAATGGCTCGCCATACCGGCCGAACTACCATCCGACATCCCTAAATTCGATGGTAAACCAAGAGAAGACCCAAACAATCATGTAATGACTTTTCACCTTTGGTTCTCATCCAACTCCTTGATGGATGACTCTATTCATTTATGCCTTTTTCAGTGACCCCTCACAGGTTCCGCCACGAAGTGGTATATAGAATTACCACGAGGCTTCTTCACTGACTTCAACACCCTCGCTATGGATTTCCTCACCCACTACCAGTTACCGATCCACTATGAAATGAGAACCAAAATTTTGAGTTCTTTCAAACAAACCAAAGCCACTCATATCTCTGATCACATTCATGAGTGGCGACGAAGACAACGTCTCATCAAACTCGAACTTCCCGATCAGTTGCTGGTAGAGTGGTTCATGAAATCATTCGTGAATGAAATCACTCATGACATCGCCATGGGTGGAGTTGTCACAGAAGAATAGGCAATCAATTGTGCTCAATACCTTGACCTTGTTTACTCACAAATGGGTACTTTTTACGACTTACTCCCTGACACACGTCGTCCTTCTACTTCTGCTACTTAAACTACTCCTGCTACTTCTCATGCAGCTGTCGGAGTGATTGGCACTTTCCATGCCCAATCTCATTCCGTCCAAACCTCTAGCAACAACCTCAAATCCATTTCTTCTAATGTTCAAAATGCTCTGTCTCCTACCCCTCCCACCGGCAAGACTTCTGAGGTAAACTTTGTTCAATCTACCCCCGCCGGAAAAAATAAATCCAAAAAAGGAAAGGGTAAGAACAAGGAGGATAAAAATAATCTGCAATCTGAGAAAACTAAAACACCATCTGTTGATGATAGGGATAAGCACAAACCCTAATACCCTTGTCTTATCTGTGGTGATGATCACTACATTAAGGATTGTCCACGACAAGTCGAGGTTACTAAGTTCCTTCAAGGGACCCTGAAACCCCCCACTCCGGCCGTGTTGTCACAACCCTTCCCTTCTCAACAACAGGCCTAATTGGTCATTCATGACCAACCTTCTCCCTCCAATACATATTATGTCTTAATGTGTACAGGTGATTCAAAGAAGAATGACATCACACTTAACACACGAGCCAAAGATTACCCTTCCTCCAAAGAGAATGTTGATGCAATACCTCCTTCATTGGTACAACCATCTCACACGACTCCACCTACCAATGGTCCTCTTCATCTCGAATGACTAAGCCTAGATACAGTTCTTCGCCCTCCTCCAAAGGGTGTTGTTCGAAAATCTGCTTTCAATCCTCATGCACGTGCTGCCTAGAACTACAGTATTGTCGAAGATCTGGCCCAAGCACCATCCGTGATGTCATCCCTCAAAGTCCTTCAGAGTTGTCCTATACAACGGAAGGCACTGTTGAAAGCTATTGGTGGAATCGACCCTTCAGATACAAATTTAATAATTTTTGACTTGTAAGATCACATTCCAAGGTTACCCCCTCAACTCGCATTCCAAATACAAGTTATTGTCTCCGACAAAAACATTTGTAGAACAATTATTGATGAGGAGGCCTCGACGTGTGTCATGTCTATTACCTGCTGGAAAGCCATCGAATCTCCTCCTTTAACTAAATCCCACAACACGCTCAAATCCTTCAATGGCTCTAGTTTTAAGCCATACGGTGTCCTCCCTTCATTACCTATTACGTTAGAAGGGGAAATGGTCAACGTTGAAGTGGAGGTCTTTGACGCTCCTCTCGATTATAACCTTCTACTTGGCCATAGCTGGATTGATTCCATGCATGTAGTTGTGTCCACTCTTTTCCGTGTCGTGTGTTTCCCACATCAAGGAAAAATAGTTATCGTAGACCAATTGGCCTTCTTTCACTCTGATGCATGTACCGACAACATACCTTTCATTGCAAACCCCCCCTCTAGATATGAGAACATTGGTGTGGGTCTTCTTAAAGATTCCTCTTTGATGGGTACTTTCCCCACTCCACCACCTGATGTTCCACATCCATTTGTCGCCTCGATAAACATGATCTCCACCTTTGTTCACGGAACCCCTACGCCTTACGACCCGTGGATGGTACCCAACCTCGACGATCATCTTCGTTATGGCAACGAAATGCCTTTGAGTCTGGTCGAATCCGCTTATCAAGCCATTCAATTGACAACCCCTTCTACCCCCTCTCTTGGTGCTTTATCTCCGGATCCATTCCACGTCATTTTTCCTATAGACGGTCTGATTATGTCTGTTATGTATGTGGAAGATACCCCTTGGGACGATGGACATCACCGTTCCATCCTCTTCCTGGAACAACACACCATCGAGGGTTACCAACGACTCTAGACCCCGTCGATCGTTGTCATCATTTCTACTGTTCCCAAGTCTACACACAATATGTTCTATGAAGGGAACTTAAGTAATATCTCACCCACCATCCCCCTCGACATATCCATAAAACCTGGAGTTGTCAAAAATGTGGATATCAAAGCTTCGTGTTCCCATGACGAAGTTGTCACCTACAAGTCTCTTTTACAATAATTTTGTGACATCTTCGCATGGAGCTATGAAGAAATGCCGGGGATTGACCCCGACATTGTGGTACAAGAGATTAAGACATACTCGGGCGCTAAACCTATCCGGCAATGAATTCGTCTGGTCCACCCACGTAAAGAAGCCGCTATCAAGCTTGAAGTTGAGAAACTTCTCAACGCTGGCTTTATTTACCCTATGTCTCTAACTGACTAGGTTTCCAATCTTGTTCCAATTGACAAGAAACAAGGCACAATCCATGTGTGCGTTGATTAAAGATACATTAACAAAGCTTGTCATAAAGACAACTTTCCTAACCCCTTCGTTGACTAGATCGTCAATGATTGTGTTGGGAGTAAAATATTCTCTCTGATGGATGGTTTCTCCGGATATAATCAAATCAATATCGTACCCGCGTACCAACACAAGACCGCTTTTATTTGTCCTTGGGGCACTTTCGCCTACTGGAAACTTCCATTTGGTTTAAAGAATGTCGGTGCAAATTTTCAATGTGCTATGTCTTACGCCTTTCATGATATAAATCACATTGTGCAGCCATATCTCAATGACTTACCCGCTCATTCCATGCGCCACGTAAATCATCCAATACAACTCTGTGCCATTTTCCTTCGATGTCGGTTTTACCATATACGCTTGAATCCCCACAAATGTGTTTTTTGTGTAGAATTTGGCCGACTTCTAGGCTTTATTGTTTCACGTCAAGGGATCAGGGTAGATCCTTTGAAGGTCGAGGCGATTCTCAATCTCCCTCCTCCTTCCTCACTTCGCCAGTTACAAAGTTTGCAAGGGAAGGCAAACTTTCTCTGTCGTTTCATCCCGAACTATGCTAAGCTAACTCTTGGATTTACATGACTGCTCAAGAAAGGTTCTGAGTTCGTATGGGATACCACTGCCAACAAAGATTTCAAAGCTTTGAAACTGTCTTTGACACGTACCCCACTACTCTTCCCACCTGATTACAGTCGGGATTATTTCCTTTACCTCGCAGCCTTGGACTATACCATCACTATGGTTCTCGTCTAGAAGGATGATTCTCATGATGAACATGTCATCTATTACTTGAGTCGGAGTCTCACAACTATCGAAAACAAGTATTTACATGTTGAAAAACTGGCCTTGGCAGCCGTCCAAGCTGTTCAACGTTTCCGGCACTATATCCTTTCTCGCAAGACGCCGATAATTTCTAACTACAACCCTATGCAGCGCATTCTTACACGCTAATTGCTAGGGGGTAAATACTCCAAATGGATCGTAATACTCTAGGAGTTTGACTTAGAATTCCAACGCGCTAAGTCCAAGAAATCCTTGGTGTTTTCCGAGTTGATATGTGACCTTCCCTGCTCTGAGATGGAAAATGTAGCAGACGATTCATTACCCGATGAATCCCTTTTCCTGATCAGTTCCGATGACCTTTGGTATGGAGATATCATCATATATCTCCAGACCCAGACTTTCCGACCCAATTTGTCTAGCACTGACTGTCGTCGAATACACTACCAAGCCCGTCAGTATATTATCCTCGGTGATACTCTTTATCATCGTGGGATTGACTCCGTTTTTCGATGCTGCCTCACATTTGACGAAGCCAAGAAATCCCTAAATGACTGTCATTCTGGAGCCTGTGGTGGTCACATGTATGGGTATGTTACTGCCCAGAAGATCTTACGAGCAGGGTATTTTTGGCCTTGTTTATTCAACGATTGTATAATTGATGTCCAAAAATGCCACACTTGCCAAACCTACAACAATAAAATATGATCACACCCTTCTCCTATACACCCTGTGGTCTCCATTCATCCTTTTGTGAAATGGGGTATCGATTTCATGACATGTCACCCTCACTCAGCCGGGGGGCATGGTTACATTATTGTAGCCATAGATTATTTTACAAAATGGGCTGAGGCGATGCCAACATTCGACAATATCGGAAGGACTGCAACATTATTTATATTCAATCACATCATTGCTCGGTTTGGTGTTCCTCAAGCTATTGTTACTGAATACGATAGCCACTTTATAAACTTATGATGCCTGAACTCACTGAAAAGTTGGGTCTTCACCATGAAAACTCAACACCCTATTATCCACAAGCCAACGACCAAGTTGAAGCAATAAACAAAATCCTCATTATGATGCTTCGACAAATGATAGGCATTCACAAAACGAGTTGGCACACGATGTTTTTTTCATCATTGTGGGCTTACCAGACATCCATTAAGTCTGCTACTGAGCTTACACCATTCCAGTTAGTCTATGGTCTAGAATCCATCTTGCCGATTGAATGTGAGATACCCTCCCTAAAACTAGCCGTCAAACTTCTTCCAAACACTTCTGTTGAAGAAGAACGTCTGTTGTATCTCATGCAATTAGACGAAACCCATCGCGATGCCACCCTAGTTATAGAAGCCCAGAAGAAATGCGTCAAAGCCCAATACGACAAACATGTCAAGCCACGCGTTTTCTCCGAAGGTGATCTGGTTCTCCTTTACGAACAAGATCGGGATATGCTAGGAGCCGAAAAATTTGAAGCTATGTGGCGAGGTCCTTATATCATTAGACGAGTTTTGGAGAAAGGAGCTTATGAGTTGGTGGACTACGATGGTATCCCTTTGAGTGAACCCAGAAATGGGTTGTACTTAAAGAAATACTATGTTTAAGATCACATGTGCATGAGTGCTTGTATTTTATTGTATCATACTTTTTGTGTGTTACTTTAGTATGCTTTTTCGTTATTTGGTCTCTGCTCTTGACCTCTTATCTTGCGTTGTTCTTGGTTTCTAGATGTCGCAGTCTTCAATACCCCACATTGGCTTCGTCGATGGTGCTAGTCGTAGTACTCATAACCTTTCTTCTGCTGCATGGGCAATTTACGCCCCTACAAACAAACTTATCAGTCTATGAGGTGTGTGCCTCGGTCGTGCGACCAATAATATTGTAGAATATAGCGACGTCATCAAATTTTTGATTGATGTTATTTCGCTTGATATCCACCACCTGGTTATACGACTCGATTCGCAGCTAGTAGTACTACAGTTAAGTAATGTTTATGCTATCCGAAGTCCTAATTTATTACGGGTATATTTACAAATTTGCCTCTTGGAACGTTATTTTGATTATATCGAATATCAACACATTCCTAGATGTCTAAATACATTGACTGATGTCTTAGCTAACTTTGTGTTAGACAGACATTTGGGACATTTTTAAACCAATCACACATCACATGTATAACACAACACAAAATAAGCTGGTAGAAGTCGTATATATGTATATAATGATCAAAATTTTTTACAAAAAGTTTCTGTCCAAGGATCAAAATCTCAAAATACGAAGCCTATAGCTTCTACAAAACAACATCACGGATGACGCTCACGATAAAACACAATTTCTCGGGCTACCCTACGGAGCAGTCGACTGAGAGACTCGGACACGCCCACAGTATGGCGATGGTAACATATCGGGATCTCCCCAATAGCAATGTCCGGGACATCCGCAGTCAACCCCTCTAAGTTTTGTTCCACTGCCTTGTAGTCCTCGACCCATATCGCCACTAGAGCCGCTTCTCCTCACCTTTGAATGGGAGACGTTCCTGGAGGTCGATACGGCCCCACATCTGTTTCATCAAAAATAATTTTTTTGATTAGTCCTCGGATAAACATAAAAACATTTCATATGATAAAATTTGCAAAAACATTTAAAAAGAACAAAATGTGTACTTCTTACCTAAGTCACCCCACTGAGCATCCTCAGGTAGGACCAAATCCATATCCCCTTGGAAATCCAAACCAACATATGCGTAGTCGTCGATCATCAGCATCTGGGGCCTCAACCAGTCAAAAAATGAATCATTATACTTGATTATAGGCCCTGCTACATGTCAAGCCATGAGGTTACACCACCTCAGCATCCTTGGATCATCTGGGGCTGATAAACCCCAATCAACCTATAGTCACAGCAGTGGGACCCTCTCAAGGAAGAATGACACCAAAAGTGACCCGTACCCAAATTGCTTCAAGTCACCCTTTCTGCACTTCGTCATTTGTCTCTTCATACTACGGAGAATTGCATCTGGCCAGTTGAAAACCCGAGGCTCTGTGCACTCTATGGCGTATTGGAAATAGCTCTGGAGAGTAATGTGGGGAGCCGCGCTCCCAACCATGCGTGTAATAGTAACAAGATGGTCTGCAGGGTCATATCTTGGACCCCCAAAATGGAAACCTTACCCTTGCTTCTCTCTGCCTCGGGAACATAATATTGGTGAACATACTCGCTCATAGGGAGTCTGTCACCTCTACCTCCGGTCAAAGTATCATGGTATCTCCATCGTGACAACCCCGTCAGAAAATATATATCCTCGATATCTAGTGTCAGCGTATGGACTCCCACGTGAAATAACTGTTGATCCATGTACCACATGTGGACTAGGTATTCCAACAACCTGAGTTGGGCTCTCATGCTAGGGATCCTGAAAAATTTCAAGAGCCCACATTCCTGGAGGGCAGTGACTATACCCAGGTCATTCCTGGCGATGGAATCATCCTCCTCATGTTCTCTTTCCCTCCATTGCAACATCGTGATGGTCAAACACATGCAATAGAGCCATGAGAGGGAAGTCAACAACTTGTTTTAAACTCGTGCATAATTTTTATTGAGCAAAACCTCACTTTGAAATCAATTTTTCGGCCCCCGTAGGTGAACCTTTTGCACAGTCTGAGATTCTCGTAGGTGCCCTGAAGCCCACCTGCAATAATATTAGATTCTCGCAAGTCCCGCATGGCCCACCTGGGAGAATGCTTGAGCGCATGTTTCGACCCTAAAATGGACTCAAAAATCTAAAAATTGCCCATAAAAACCAAAAATAAACCATGGAAAAGTTGGAGCATCAAGAGATTACCTCGTTGGCTGAAACTGTTCGTCGAATGATCATTTGTGCCTCCCGCAATCGAGAAAATAAATTTGGGGGAAAATGAGGTATGTTAGACAAGTTTTTGGCAAAGTAACAATGAAATGGTAAAAAGTCATTTTCACCCATATTTATTCACTTTTTACTATTTTTTATTGATTTTTTATATTATTTTTATTGCTTTGTTTATAAAACCTAATACCCTAATATCCTATTGAGTGTGGTTTTTCGTAGATATAGCAACTTCGAAGTCCGAACGAGGGGGTACGGGTGTTTTTTCTTTTTTTCGCATGTACGACTACTTTTTTAGGGTTTTTTAGAAAAAACCTCGAGCCTAGTCTTCGTTCGTTCTCACGCTCGAAAATATATGAGAACGTAACCGAGTATACTTTTTCTCGTCTTTTCTTACTCGTCATGGTAACACGAAAATGATGAACGTAAAGGAGTATCCTTTAAGATCTTTTCATGCTCCATAAAAACAAAAATATTGCCGAGCGATCTTGTTCTTTTTACGCTCGTTGAAGTATTTGAAAAAAACATTCGACGAACGATAGTTTATCACTTTTTCAGTCTCATCGAAATCTTTTACAAAAAAGGAACTGGGAGAGTTCTCTTTAAGTGTTCTCCAGACTCTCAAAACATGAAAACCCCCGAGTTTTCTATCCTTGGACTCGTTAAACAAACATCGAAAGACCTGCAATGGGACCGAACCAATCCTTCCTAGGGTTCATTAAATATACTCCGAGGGACTCATCTGAAGGATGAGCTTACATCAACAAGCATATGTTATCCTCCTCAAGCTTGTGTAAAAATAAAGAGGTACTCGCCAGAAATGGTGGGGGAAATTTTGGGAAAGGGATATGTTTTCGTATTCGTATTAATGGCAGTAAGTGTCGCTCTTGAACATGACACCCCCTATTCGTCATTTGAATTCGGGTTGGGAAATCCATTTGTCTCTCGTTTGACTTGATACAAGTTCATATCTTGGGTCATCTTTGAGTCAGTGCTGCCAAGTCCTTGGTCATGTCATTCATATGTTCAAGAGAAGTTTGAACGAGCCCTCTATTGAGTCGGCCATCTACAGTTGTCCATTCTTACTATGTCGGCCTTCCCTGTGTCTGGTCAAAGTATCGCTTGATGGGGGATACATCAAGGTCCTTCTGTGATGAGTCTTGTTCCATCGACTCCAACTCATTATCCGGAAATGAGACTTAGAAATCATTTAGTACCTTGGAATCTGCATGCCTTAATGGCAGGTCTCTTCGCTTTCATCAGGGGTTTCACATCATTGATCTCTAATCGAGAGATTCCGCCGAGTGCTCGACTTCATCTCATTCATTCACATTCATTCGGATTGTACTTCAATACCTTGGGAGTCATTTACATCAATGTTGATTTCCCTCGCACTTGTTAATGTTTTTCATCAATGATCGATAATCAAGTGGTTTCTAACATGTTCGACTTTAGCACATGTAATCACATGGCTAGATTCGTACTTTCAGGTGATGAGATTGAAGACCTTGGATCTCATCTTTTTTATCCAGGCTACGATGGAGTATGTATGATTTGTATCGACACATAGATCCACTTTGTATGTCACGTGGCTATGTCTTAATTCAAGTCTTTTCACATAGATCCACAGTGTATTCCTGGTGGCTATGTAACATTTTGACGACATGGATCCACAGTGTATGATTGGTTTCCATGACCTACATTTATGATTCCATTCATTTCTGATCTGAGCATGGAAATGCCTACCTTAAAACTGGTATTATATTCTGCAGATGCTTGGTTGTTTACAGGTTTCCGATTAGGTGTGCTCCTTGTTTCTGACACACACGCATTTTGCAAAGTATTTCGGATGTCACAAGTTCCAGCCTCATACTTTTGGGGGCATTTTGTTACACATTATTTTGGTCACTCTGTTGATGTCTCTACAAGTGATGTATTTAGGCTCCCACAAGGACTTTTTGCCTGAGAAAAGTGAATGTTGTCTCCTTCCAAAAAACATATTTTTAAGATGATTTCGCAGGCTGCCTATGTTATAGGGTGCGAAAATCCTTCATTCTCACAGGAAACCCATACTTGGGGTGCAAATTGTTCGCAGTCTGCTGTATAGGTAGGGTGTGAACCTATTTCAAATCTTGGAAAAGAGAAGAGGTCACGAAGGTTCTAGAAGGGAATCTTCTAGAAAATGAGTTGGAATTCGCATGGTTGGCATCCTACTGACTTCTCATATTTAGTGGGATCATCCTCATCCATTTAACCATCTCTCCTTCTCCTATATATTGAAATGTTTCTCATGGAAAAGGTTAAGCAAGATTGAATGAAGAATTGGTGAAAGAATTGTGTGAAGAAATTTGCTTGGATAGAATCTTGAAGACTCTATTTGGTCTATCAAGTTGTACTGGATCTTCTTCATGAAAATGTAGAGCAAGTGTGTGTGTTGGAACCAAGGGTCACTGAAAGGAATCTTGTGACATCAAGGTGATCTGGTTGTATCTTCTACTTCCATTTAATATAATACAACAACATGTCCCTTTCCCATAAAATCACTCTTATTTTATTACATAACTCCTCGATCATATGCATAGGTTGACATTGAATATACTTTGATATCTTCACTTGGGTTGGTTTGTGTAGTCTTGGACTTGATTTCACAAAAGCACCGGAGTGAAACGGGAACAACAGAGACCTAAGGAAGCGATATAAAGGTACGCCACTCATTCCTTCTTAGTTGTAGATTCAATGACTGCAACTTAGAGAAAGAGTTGTGTCTTATCCTGTTTTGTTCTAGATCCAAGTGGATTTAGGGAGATCTGTTAGTGTCCGCACCTACCGATTTATCCAATAACACTAGGAAACCAAGTTTTTGGACAAGAAGAGGGCACTTGAAAAAATGGATAATTACAGTGTGATAAGTATTTTTGGCTCCAAGGAAAAACCTACTCTCCTTCCATGTCACATTATAGACATAATGTTTGTTACATAAATAGCAAGGAAATACAACTACTAGTTTCATATATTCCATGAGAAGAGAAAAAAAAAAGTTCATTCCTCTGACTTGGAAAGTTGGGGACTTTTTATTGAGGAACATCAAAAAAATTGATGAATTCACAACCCATTTCAACAACTTGAACCTAAGATATGCTAAGAGATAAGAAGGTTCGACCCTAATAATTCTTTTTTAGAACATTTACTTACACTTGGCCTCATCAATTCTTTTTTCCAGAAACACCTGAGTGAAAACATAGACACTGGTGACAACACTCTTGATTCTGATGCCGCCAACCTAGAAACATTGCAAAGAACCACTGAATTGTACAAGCAACAGGGAAAAGGCCCCGGTGAGAAGAGTGTTCAATCACCGGATGACACTCCCAAAAGTGCGACGTCCCGAAGCATCGATCCAACAACGCACCACAGTAAGAAAGCAACCCATAATTATTTAAATGGAGGAGGAGATAACAACCCTTCTCTGTAAGTTTTAAACCTGTGAAGTAAAGAAATGCATATAGATTCTTAAGCAATATAGAAATTAATCAATGGCTCATACACAGAGTACACAGAGATTTTTACCGGAAACCCTCAACCGGGAAAACCTTTCTTATTTTCATTATATCGAATTTCACCATTCGCCATACAATATATACAATGTTTTTAGGTATTTAGTAGATACCAAAACCCTAATCCCTTAATCCGGGATTAATTTACAAATCAGCTAAAAATAGCAAAATCCGCTAAAAATAGCAAAAACCGCCCAAAAAAAAAAAAAAAATCGGGGCGCTGCCCCGAACGTTGTGCGTAACCAGCGGGGGGCATACCTGCCCCCCTTGGGACCCCCCTAGGAAGCACCCGGCGCAACGACAGACCTCTAGGTGTAGGGATCGTCAGACGCAGTTGTCGTATCTGACGCACCCACACACACACACATGCAAAGAATATAACACATACCCAACATTCTCCCACTTGTTGTTTTCTTTGCATCCAGGGGTCCAGGGGATTATATAGTCAA
>ML843996.1:0-33556 GCA_009831015.1 Picea engelmannii | reverse complement strand
AGAACGCAGGTTGATAACGGAGTTCGGCACAATGTTTGCCTACGTCTCCGGGCCTTTTTTCCTGTGGGGGAGGCTTCTTTATTTCTGCTCAAGTGCTCAAAATTACATCTCAGCAATGCCCAAAGGCTACAAGACTGATCTGGCCTTGTTGTCCCAGATCTCTAGAACCCAATGAAAGAAACGGCATGCAAAACTGATGCTCCAAGCTCCCAGAAACGATCCGACAGCGTTTCCACCTCAAGGGCTTCCCTGCAACAAATTGTCTTTGGCTTGTCTTTCCTTCAGCATAACTCTGCTCTGAATGACTGTTCATTGGCCTCAAACAGGCCTGGTTTATATAGCAAAGGAGTTGGTTTTACATCCCCAACTTCCTCCAAGAATCTGGCCTCCAAAAATGCCCAATATCCCCCAAAAATGGAGAAAATCTGCCAATATTAGGCATAATAAATTAATAAAAACCAAATTTCTAACAGCAAAACCCACTTTTACAATGTTATTGGCTTTTAGCCCCCAAATGTTGGGCGCGACCCCTCTTTTATGGTCAAATGGGTCGTGCATGTGGCCACGCGCCCCATGCATTACGCGCTAACTCCTTGAGGCTAGGTCATGTGGCGATGGCATATGGCCACGCGCCATAGCGCGGGCCACCCCATTCTCGCCAGCTCCCGGTCATATCGGCGCGTTGATAGGACCCGTGGTTAAATGATTTAATACCCTGCGTTTATAGTGATAAGTCCCGGGTCATATGGCTCGTAAATAGAACCACGAGCCATGTATTGACACTCGCCCGCTATATATATGGAACCGTTGCATTGTTCCGCGACCGTGGTTATATGATATGGTTACATGATGGCATGGAGGGCTGGGGCTAAGCCTCGGCCCTTTTCTCCCCGCCGGTAAAACTCCACCAAACACAAATACAATATCGCCCGTTTGCATAACAAGTCCGACCGGCTGCCCATACGGTTAGCCCGTAGAGTTAAGTCGTTTGCTGCTTGGGAGGTCCCGTGTTCGAATCCGGTCCGATCCAACATTTTAAACCAATAACCAATGACACAGCGCCACGTGGCAGCCCATGACTGGGCCATGTGGTGCTCTAAAAACCAATCAGATGATGCCACGTGTCAACCTGCTATTCGCCCACGTCAACTCTGTCGTACTGCCACGTTGCTTGCCGAGTCAGCTCGTCCATACGCCCTGTCAGCCTGCCACGTCACTAGATGACATCAGCGTGCCACTGTCACCCTGTGAGTGGTGACACGTGTCACTTTTTTATTGGTCCAACCGTACCCCCAAACGGCCAAATCTGCCTGCCACGTGTCATCTTCCGGTGCTGCCACGTGTCATCATCCCATGCTGCCACGTGTCGTATTCTGATATCGCCACGTCACCGTACGGACATGCCACGTCAACTGTACGGACTTACACGTGTCTGTACGGACTGTACGGACAGGTACAGTCAGCATCCAAAATTTTGCTTGTTTGGCTTTTCGGACAGAACGCGATATCTTCTCCATACGGACTCCGTTTGACGAAGTAAATATACCGCCGGAATCAGGAAGACGAGACGGATGCAATGGCACAAGTTTCGTCGCATTCCGAGCACTTTCATTTTTGAGCATTTTTCAAGCCCTATCAGGCTTCTGGATCGATTTCAGATCATTAATGATTCTTGGGAAACATCACAAATTATGGCTTCCCTTGGAACGAGGGCACATACTTTGCTCGAACATTTGCAGGGGGATTTAAAAAATGAAGAACGTTTCTATTTAGACATGGTCCTCCCTTTTGGAACCCATGTCAACAACATGACATAAACGAGAAGAAGAGAACAATATATCCCCTCCAAAAACCAGATCACTCAATTAAATGCATGTTGGAAAGAGAAAGTGAAGAACCTGCATCTCATTGTCCAATCATGTGAACAAGCCATATCAAAGAAATAAAAATTATTCACAAAGATGACCAAAATAGACTTAGCCGGAAGGATGAACGAGGTCTAGGACCCCAAGTTAATCGTCAACTCCTTTCCCTTAACTAAGAAAGCCTTCGATAAACAAGTTGATATTTTTAAGGTGTTATCTTTATAAAAGTTTTACAACATCCTTGAATATGGTGAAGATGACGTGGACAACTGGCTAGTCGACTATTCGGTACAAAATGAAGAAATTGATCAGGCTCTGCATAATCTTTCTATTGATCTAAGGGAATTAGAAAATGAACTTTTCAACATAAAAATCCAGAATGAGATCAACATTGCCCCCTTGAAAAGCTACATTGAAGAATGGGTCGAAAGGGAATTGAAGCAGGTCGTCGACGAAAGTCAACAGGTAGTTGGCACGATTCCAGTAGTCGTCAACGACAACAATAAAAAGGCATCATCAAGAAAATAGAAAAAGGGGTGATATGTACCATCACTGTAAGTCTATACTGATCACATCCTGCTTTGTTTATCAATCCAGTTATTACATCTTTTTAAATAGAAATGTCTAGACAATGACTGATACCTTCCAATTTCTTCTTTTCAGGTATTACACTCTACCGTTGCCCACTTCTTCTTTCCACAGTCGTATTTCTTGTACATATTTCTCTTATGGTCCACGGGAGCCCCAATCCCAGTCTATATGACAAACACATTTGTATTTCTAGGAATATGTAACAAACAATATTATTTTTTGATATATTTCAACTAAAACTATTTTTTACCTCCTTTTATATTTATGTGCTCATAAATTTTTATCTTCAACTATGTTGAATGTCAAGAAATTGTGTTTATTTAATCTGAATTATCTTTTTCTCATGCATATATTTTTCTTCTTCTATGTATATAACTAGACATACAAGCCAGATGGTATATGGAAATTGTACTTAAATCTAACCAGTTGAAAGTATGCATTGAAAAGATAAAACATTGAAGAGATAAAACATGCAAGGTAGGAACGGAAATTTTGAACATAGCAAATCACACTACTAGAAAGATCGATTATATAGTTTCAAAAAATAAATGGGACTCTAGAGGCCATGTGTCATTTACTGCATGAATACCACCCGTGCTTCATGTTGCTTGCCACATCTCCGTTGCAGTTTCCATCTGCCTCTGCTACCTTTTCCCCATCCCTGTGCATTTATTCCCAATTCAACCCGACAGGGACTATGCTGCCATGCAACACTTGTTTGACTACAATATGCATTGTTCCTTTTATTTACAAAGATGTTAAATTTCACGTAAATTGCTCAAAAGTTGAGCGTTCAATTATGAAAACATGGGTGAAAAGATTTTTCTTTTTTTATATAATGTGTAGATAATATGTTTAAATTTGAAAATGAAAAGTTGTCTTCACTTGGCAATGCATGGATTCATAACGTTTTAAGTCACAATTTTAGGATAAGTATGAATGAAAAAGGTGGCTTAAATTAAAAATAAAATAAAATAAAATTTAAAGGTGTAATGAAAATGTATACTTATAAGTGGGTTTTTATAAAATATATAGAAAATTCAATCTAGAACTATTGGGTGAAAGATTGCAAATTTTCTCTTAAATAAATTTAGATAGAAAATAAATAGAAAATATTGAAAAAATAGTGTTTAACCTTTCTTTGAGGATGTTGCCTCTTGAAGAGGGAAATAATACTATTATAATGAATTAATAAACTTGAACCATATAGTGTGAGTTGGACTTAGATTTCTTCTACATGCATTAATATTTATGTTGTTTCCTAAATTAATGAAACAAAATAATACAATTATTGCATTATGGATCTCTATGTTGAGTTGCGTCTAGTTTCATTTTATCATTTGCATGCACTATCAATGTTAGGGAAAATAACATCCCCAACCATGTCCCATCGTATTGTCTTGAGTACAAGATTCATGCACCCTTGGTTTCCTAGAGCATTTGCATATCCTACGGAGACGATATATTTTTGGATTTGATTAGTGGGAATTATAAGGAGACCAGAGTCTGATTTTGAGTTATAAGATATCCAACAAAGTTTTCCAATTCTCATACCATCTATCATTCAAGTGAAATTTAGTGAGTTGCTAGAGGCATCAAAGACATCCTTGTTGGCCCTTGGTCATGAAAGAAATCGAAGGTTAAGGAAGAAGTGTGAAGTACGAATTGTGTGGAAAGCACATTGACTGAGATTGGGTCGAAGTGACCAAAAGAGAAGAAAAGACGGAGCAAAGTAAAATAAAGCAAGTCATTGGACGGGGAGATCAAGGAAGACAGATCAACAAGCAAGATGGATTGTGGATAACTCAGTAAGAGGAAAAATCCACCAATGGATGCTTTGGAGCACAAAGGACAGGCTGGCGAAGCTCAGAAAACATGGGTCAAGTTGACCTATGGTTTTAGATACCTAGGGTTTTGGTACTTAGGGTTTTGACACCTAGGTTTGAGCCTAAGGTTGTCCGAGAGTCATTGTAATGTATAAATAAAGGTCAAGAGGACCTGGGATGGGTTCGATTATGTTATGATGAGTGATTGTTGTTATTGTTGAGAGAGAAGTATTGTGTGGTGAGAGAAGTCTATGTTGTAATATCTTCAGCTGGGTGCGAAGATCAACCCTACAGCTGGGTGCGTAGGGAGGGGAGAGAAATAGAGAGAAGAAGAGAGAGATCTGCAAGCTAAGAGCACAGATAGAACTGTATGTTTTCCTATAATATTAAGAAACACCATTTTGTGGACGTAGCCCAGGAGAGAGGGTGAACCACATATATCTTGGTGTTATGTGTGATTGTTATTGATTATCTCTGTCATTTGATATGTTGTTATAGTGTTGTTTTGTTAGATCTGAGATATACTGTGTGAAGTAGGATTAAGTTGGTAAATAATAGCTAGATCTGTGAGTGTGAGTCGCCCTGGATCCAATTTGCAGTTCCTATGGTTGTAGACACCTGTGTCCTGCAACCCCCTATCACTACTTCGGGTGACACTGCATATAATTCGTAGGTGTTTCCAAAAGGGCCAGTAGTTAGGGCTTGTTGGTGCGATGTTAGAGATGAACCCTGGGTCTACCCCTGTGCCAACAAATGGTTCTGTTGTTGAGACCGGGATCTTCTTGAGGGAATGTCAAGGTGGTTTCCATCGAAGACAGAGATTCAGAAGTGGATAGAAGAACAAGAAAAGGACTTCACAGAAGCCCATAGCAATAACCCTAATATTATCACAGAGTATTGGTTGGGAAAGTATATCTTTACCAATATACATGAGATTTTCTTTGGAGGAATTCATAAGGAGATATACGAGTGGCTAGCCAGATTAGCAAATACCCAATTTGAAGTCAGACTCAGACCACCTGTGGTTTGGATGTCAACGTTGATCAAGAAGGTTAAGAGAATTGATAGCATCTTGTCAAGAGCAGTAGATAACTAGTTTGATAGTACCATTGGAGGGTACATCACCGAATTTGTTATTGATAGAGTAAAGTCATAGAGACAAGCAGAGAGATATTTCTTTAAGGGACCTAGAGGAAACTTTTTACATTTTCCAAAGTTGCGGATTAAGATGCTACTGCATGAGAAGAACATATTGAAGATACAATAATCGGTTGGATTAAAGATCTAATGTTCAAGAACTCGGACAACGACAACGACACAGAGGTTGGATGCACGCACAGTGGGAGATCATTTAGAGAAGTTCCTCTTGTGAACTTGTTTGAGCAGAATCATGAGCCACCAGCACAAGAAGAAGGGTTCTACAGTGGAGAAGAAGAAGAGTTATTGAATGATGAACATTCAGAGTCTTCTAGGGAAGAAGAAGAGAAGACTGAAGAACCTCGCCGAGAAGCATCAGAAACTTCAGGAACTGCACAGACTGTTGAAGTAAGTACTATTATGCCTCATGTTGTTTTAGCAGCATTAAGTAACCAGAGTAACCTAAGTTATTAGAGCACTCAGAGCATTGGTACAAGTGGTTCAGTGCATACTCAGTCGGGAACCCTAGGAAAATCTATGGAAGATGAGATGAGGTTACCCACCTTTAGGGGAGATGGATCTAAAGATCCTGATCAACATTGGTTCTTATGTGAAGTTGTATGGAGTATTAGGAATGTCACTGACAAAGATGTTACAAGAGCTCAGTTTAGTACTACTTTGAGAGACCACACACTGAGTTGGTACATTAGGTTCGTCCAAGGAGTTGTGCAACCTAAAATGCTAAATGACATTAAGACTGCATTTCTTTTCAAATACAAGAAACCCAAGTCAGAGTCGCAGTGCATTACAGATCTGAAAGAAATCAAGAAGAGAGTAGTTGAACCTATTTGGGAGTTTGATCAGAGGTTTAAGACCCTGACAGGTCATTTGAGTTTTCAGATTCCAGATGAACATAATAAAGAATGGTTCATTGTTTCCCTCTTACCACACATCAGAGTCCCTTTGATGCAACAGAAGATCGCTTCACAAGCTGAGGCGCTGGAGATCGCCATGAAACTAGAATCAGCCCCTATAGGAGAGTCCAACTCAGGTATGAGTCAAATTTTGAGTAATCTAACTAGCTTATCCCTATAGGTCTAATATATGAAGAAGGATAAGGGAAAGGATAAAAGATAAGATATTTGGTGTATCATATGAAAATCGGAGGGCCATGACAAGGAGCATTGTCCTCTATTTCATGAGTACTTGGCTTCAGGAGCTCCGAGCCCTTTGAAGCAGGTTACTCTACCTTGGTGCGAGGTATGTAGAAATCGACATCGCCCTGGTGAATGTTATTACATGAAAAAATATGTCCAGACACCTACCAATCTTTACTGCACATTTTGTAAATCTGTGGGGCATGATGAGAAATATTGTAAGGCTTATTACCTCTTGCATGAAATATCAAGAGACACATATAGAATTCAAGGCGAAGTACAACAAGAAGGAAATACTACATAGTTTAATTCTCCAGGAAGAGGAAACTTCAACCCTCGCAGTGGATTTATATGAAGAGGACGAGGAGGAGGTATGGGTCGAGGTCGAGGTTAGATCATTTGTTATAATTGTGAACAACTAGGACATTTGACAAGGGACTTTCAGAACCCTTGTACCACTTGCAACTACTGCAACTCATTTGAACATGTCATCGAATATTGTCATGCGCTGTTAGCCAAAATTTAGGAGAGACGAGGAGGAAACCCACAAGTACAATTGATCTCAGTAGAACCTCGTAGAGTGGATCCTAGAGTCTCTGTTATCACTAGAGGAAGCACTTCTATAGGAGAAGACATGATGACTCCAACAAAGACTACAGACAAATCAAGGGTCATAAGAACTGTAGAGAATACACCCGAGTTTGATCCGAGGAAAGAAAAGAAGATATTTGAAGAGGCAAGAAGAGAATTTGGAGGAGATCAGGTTTCTTCATCAAAGGCAAAACCAAAAGTGAGAGAATGTGGGATTCCTTTGGCATTCAATCAGTTTGCATCACCGAGAGAAGGAAAAGAGGTAAGCAAGCTTGTTAGTTTCTTGTATACGTTCATTGATTTGATTAAGGGTGAGAGATCCATACAGGAACTACAACACTTGATCCGATAGTATGAACCAGGGAAGGTAGACCCTCTCCAGAATAGATCGGTACATCAAGTATCTAAAAAGAGAAGGAAAAATAAGGAAATACACCTAAATGCTCAGATTGGAGATTATGATATAGATTATGTGGTCCTCAACTTAGGGTCAGAGGTCAATGTTATGATGAAGCAGACCTAGGCACTGATGGGAAAACCTAAGTTAATTTACTCCCCTATTAGGCTTAGGATGGCTAATCAGCAGGCAGTAAGCCCCTTTGGGATACTGGAGCATGTCCTTGTGGACATCGATGGGGTAAGAACATTTGTGGGCTTCAAGGTGATTGAGATAGTTGTCCTTATCCTGCGCTATTAGGAATTGATCGGGATTTCAAAAATTCCACTGTTGTTGACTTAAATAAAAAAAGAATGATGTTTGAAGTTGATGGCCTTATGGTCATTACACCTCTGGATCTTGATGAAGGTCAAAGATACACATAACCCATCAGAGAAGAAGACCGCACATATGAGCTAGAGAATATATATATATATATATATATATATATATATATATATTGACAGCGAGACAACAAGATTACATTAATCCTAAAACAGATGGGAATTTAAGTTGGTGAAGTGACAATGCATGCTCATTGGACTCAGAAGAAGAACTGGAGAATTTTCATAACAAAGTGTATGAATTCTATGCATGAAGGCGTGCTAGATTGACTAGGGAAGTTCACTGGATTGGCGCAGAAGTAAGCAATCTGCCCACATTTGATGGTTTAAATCATTTATGAACATTCTTATCAGATTCTGAAGAAATTGTACCAATACAATAGAGATTGTTGGCACTGGATGAGGCTTTGAAAGAAAATCCAGCAAGATGGTGGAGGACACATAAAAAGAACATCATGGATTGGATGCAATGTCACACTTTGATGGAAGTTCATTACTCAGAACAAGTAGAAGGATGCGAAGTTTGATACACAGGTCAAAGCTGTCCGAAGGACCATGTGCGAGGTTGTGAGGAGGCCTGGAGAAAAATTCCTCAAGAATAATGGGTGCATAAGTTCATCAACACTCTGGACACAACGCCTATCAATTGGTATCTTCAAGCAGAATTGCACCTCACCACTTCAGATTGGTACGGTATGACTAAAAAATTTGTAACTACATTTTCATTTGAAATCCAGAAGGTGAGAGGGATGTATAAGGACTGGGAGTCGAACTACCTTTCATTGGACAGCCGATCAAAATCAAGAAAGTTAATATTGGAACAGAGCAAGCACCTAAGCTTGCTAATGTTGGAGATTACTGGGATGATGCCACCATTGATAAGATCACATAACTACTGCATGAATATCAGGACTTGTTCCCAACCAAGTTCACTGATATGAAGGGCATAAAAGGTCCCATTGGAGAGATGAAGATCCCCTTGAAGCCATATGCCAGGCCAGTTAAGCAGAGACCCTACAGATTGAATCCCAATTATAAGTAGAAAGTGAATATTGAACTAGACAGGATGTTGGAAGAAGGAATCATAGAACCTGTGGAAGAGTCAGAATTGATTAGCTCTATGGTGGTACAAGATAAGAAGACAAGAGAGATCAAGATATGTGTAGATATTAGGAAGTTGAATGATGCCTATTTGCATGAACCATTCCCTACACCGTTTACAGACAAAGTGTTAGATAATGTAGGAGGTCAGGAAGTTTACTCCTTCACAGATGGATTTTCAGGGTATCACCAGATCAGGATTGCCAAGGAATATCTCCACAAGACCACATTTGCAACATAATGGGGATCCTACCAATACACAGTGATGCCTTTTGGATTGAAGAATGCACCAACCATCTTTTCTAGGGTGGTGGTCAAAGAATTCAAGGAGTTTTTACATAAATTTTTGGAAGCATATTTTGATGATTGGACTGTTTTTAGCTTATTACAAAACCATATTGAATGTTTAAGACTAATGTTGGATAAGTGCAGGCAATGTCATATTGCCTTGAACCTAAAGAAGTGCATCTTCTTTTCACCCTTTGGAGTATTGCTAGGGAATATTGTGTGCAAGCAGGGGTTGCTGGTAGATCCATCCAAGATTGCCATTATTTTTTATCTACCCCCCCCTACCTCAGTCAGACAACTGCGCACTGCGCTGGGACATACTGGATACTACATGAAGTTCATTAAGGGCTATACACAGATTACAAAACCTATGGAGCAGTTATTAAAGAAATATTTTCAGTTTCAGTGGAAAAAAGAATGTCAGTAGAGCTTTGACACACTGAAACAAAAAATGGTTACTACGCCTATTTTGGTCTTCCCAGATTGAACCAAAGAATTTCAAGTGCATGTCGATGCTTCATCTATTGCACTAGGAGAAGTGTTATCACAACTAGGAGCATGCGATATTGACCATACGTTATCCTTTGCTAGCAGGAAGCTATCTACAATTGATATAAACTACACTACCACTGAGAGAGAAGGTTTATCCATTGTGTACGCGCAACAAAAGTTTTGATACTACTTGTTGGGAGGACATTTTAAGATGTTCACTGATCACTCTGCATTGAAATATCTAGTCAACAAGCCAGTGTTGGGGGGAAGGATATGAAAATGGTTACTGATATTCCAGGAATATGATTTTGAAATAGTAGTCAAGCCAGGGAGAATGAACAAGGGAGCTGACCACTTTTCTAGGTTGGAGCATGGAGAGGAACCTACTAGTTTGGAGGATACACTACCAGATGCAAAGTTTCTGGCCATTAGAAGGGTTGATGATCACTTCACCGAGATAGTACATTTTATATCAACAAGAATGGCACCTCATGAATATACAATCATCCAGAAGAAACAACTGGTAGTTCACGCTACAAATTTTTCACTTATAGCTGGAAAGCTATACAAGATGGGACCTGATGAGATCCCAAGGAGATGTGTTATGGAGGTATAGAGGCCACTGATTCTAGTAGAATCACATGAAGGAATCATAGGAGGACACTACGTAGGGAAATCAACAATGTAGAAGGTTCTTAGAGCTGGCCTCTGGTGGCCTACCTTACATAAAGATTCTAAGGAATATTATAAAGCCTACGATGTATGCCAAAGAGCTGGGAAACCTTCCAAAAGAGATGAGATGCCTTTAGCACCACAACTGACCTTACAGGCATTTGATAAATGGGACATTTATTTTGTGGGACCTATTAACCCACCAGGAAAGTGCATCATCATGACGAAAAATTATTTGACAAGATGGGTAGAAGAAAGAGCAGTGAAGGACTATAGTGCAAATACAACTGTGTGATTTATATTTGATGATATCATAACCAAGTTTGGATGCCCGGAGACCCTGATGAGAGATCAAGGAACACACTTTATTAACAAGGTTGTTGAAGCTTTGAATGAGGAATTTGAAGTCCACCATCAAAAGAGTACTCCCTACCATCCACAAGTGAATGGGACGGTCGAATATTTCAACAAGATCTTCGAGACAACGCTGACGAAGATTTGCAGTGTGAACAGGGATGACTGGGATCTGAGAGTACCAGCTGTGCTATGGGCCTATAAAACTACTTGCAAGAAGCTGACAATGAAGACTCCCTTTAATTTGGTTTATGGTCTAGAAGCAGTTGTCCCTATGGAATATTCGGTTCCTAGTATCAGAATTGCAACATTCACAGATATGGATGACACTGGCATTGTTCAAGAGAGGCTTACGAAGTTGGTAGAACTAGAAGAACACTGATTTGTTGCAGGATTTCATTAGCAGGTACATAAGGAATGATAAAAGGCTTACCATGACAGACATATCAAGAAGAAATCCTTTAAGCAAGGAGATCTGGTATTGGTATATGACAACAAGTTCATGAAGTATCCAGGGAAGTTCAAAATACATTGTATTGGGCCATTTGAGGTCGCATATGTTACAAAAGGAGGAGTTGGGCAGCTGAAGACACTGAATGGAGAGTGGAAGGAAGGTTTAGTGAACAAGAGTCGATTGAAATTATACTATGACAACCAACTGCCTCACAACTCTTAGTAAAAGCATGAGAAGAAGAGTCTAGGTACTAGGTGTAGTTGAAACTGGGTACCAGACACAGAAAATAGAGTATGCACAAAGAAGGGAGGGACAGAGAAGAAATCACAGGTTGCCCCACGCAGTCTGAAGACGAAGAAAAATAGTAGGTTTGGATCTAAAGTGCCTCGGGAAGAGTCACATGTGAGTGTTGGGGACCTGTTGGCCCTTGGTCATGAAATAAAACAAAGGTTAAGGAATAAGCATGAAGTACGAACTGCGTGGAAAGCACATTGACTGAGATTGGGTCGAAGTGACCAAAAGAGCATAAAAGACAGAGTGAATTAAAAGAAAGAAAGTCGTTGGACGAGGAGATAGAGGAAGATAGATCAACAAGAAAGATGGGTCATGGACAACTCTGTAAGCGGAAAAAGCCACTAATGGATGCTTTGGAGCACCTTGCGGGAAAGAAGAAAGGATAGGCTGGCGAAGCCTGAAAAACATGGGTCAAGTTTACCTAGGGTTTTATATACCTAGGGTTTTGGTACTTAGGGTTTTGACACCTAGGTTTTGGCCTAAGGTTGTCCAAGAGTCATTGTAATGTATAAATAAAGGTCAAGAGGACCTGGCATGGGTTCGATTATGTTATGATGAGTGATTGTTGTTATTGTTGAGAGAGAGGTATTGTGTGGTGAGAGAAGTCTGTGTTGTAAGATCTTCAGTTGGGTGCTAAGATCAACCTTGCAGCTGGGTGCACATGGAGGGGAGAGAAAGAGAGAGAAGAAGAGAGAGATCTGCAAGCTAAGAGCATAGATAAAACTATATGTTTTCCTATAATATCAAGAATCACAGTTCTATGGATGTAGACCTAGAGAGAGGGTGAACCACGTATATCTTGGTGTTATGTGTGATTGTTTTTTATTATCTCTATCATTTGATATGTTGTTATAGTGTTGTTTTGTTAGATCTGAGATATATTGTGTGAAGTAGGATTAATTCGGTAAAGAATAACTAGATCTATGAGTGTGAGTCACCCTGGATCCACTTTGCATTTCCTCTGGTTGTAGACACCTGTGTCCTGCAACCCCCTATCGCTACTTTGGGTGAGACTGCATCTGCTTTGCAGGTGTTGCTGAAAGGGCCAATAGTTAGGGCTTGTTATTGCGTTGTTAGAGCTGAACCATGGGTCTGTCCTTGTGCCAACAATCCTCATGACCACTCTAGGTGACATACATGTGATCCAATATAGGCCTAAGTCAATGCAGGAAATCACAGAAACCCCTAAGTGGAGTGCATTAGAACTAGTGACACATGAGGAAAATATATTTGGAACTTATCTCCCTAGATCTCTATAGGTTTCATTTTCTTCTTGTTCATCTCTCCTCTTCTTAATTTTCATAATAGTTGTAGGAAGTGTATAAAATTATGCATAGGAATATGTATGGTTGATTATTAAGGTGAAATTTAAAACATATGTCATGAGGCTTAATATCATGTCTATGAAATAAATAAATAAATACAATGGGATCAATGATCGTAACTTTTAGACCTCAAATTCTTAAACATGTATGATACTAAGTGTATTATAGAAGCACCTATAAACATGTCACGTATGCACGTGGAAGTTAGACATGAATCTCATCTCTCCATATGTATGCTAGACCAAGAATGAAGTTACGGAAAAACTCTAATGTTAAAATATATTTATAGGAAGTCCCATACATTAAAACTTACAAGGTCATCAAATCAAGGTAAGGCATGACTTGGAGAGGCAATGACCCTCTAGAAGAAAAAAAAACTTAGAAAAAACAACTTATAATTGGTTTAACTAGAATGATGGAACCCTTTGATACACTCCTTATAGCATGAAGGCGCACATAATTAATGTAATAGAGTAATGGGATTATGTTGTTGACATGTGCATGAAAAGATTCAAAATATGTATCATGTGTTTCCCTTGGGCATGATATTATGGGCTTAGGATATTGGATATGAACATGAAGAAGAGGCCATTAGGGATGGATTATTGATTAAGGAATTTTTCCCTTATGACCTTGGGTCAAGTCACAACAGAGCAAGACCGAATTAAGAAGAATGAAATCTACCCTCACAAACAAGGATGCAAACAAGAAATAACCACTTTTTACTAGGAGAGATAAGGGAAGGAAAAAGGAGAATAATTGCACCCTAAACCCTTCATTTGATGTCGAATCCCCTCTCCTGCTTCTTGAAGCGCTCCTGGTCTCTTTCGAAACTAGCCTGCAATAGGAAACCAAGATAATGTTGTAGCAACATAGTTATAGGTTCAAGTAGCATATATTATGTATATAAATCAAAGCATATATGAACAACGACAACATATAACATTACAATGAACAAAATATAGGAGGGAAAGAAAAATCTTGTATTGTTAACAATATGTGAAATTTGGTTACAACTTGGTTCAACTTTCGGCACTGCTTCAGAGCCAACTCCCTGGGTTCCTCTACAATTCCTTCGAGCATCAACTTAGTAGCAAGGTTCTTTCTTAGATAACCCAATAAGGATATGAACACACCTTATGGCTATATAGGAGAACAAGCAACAATGGAAAATGAGTTTCTAGGTTAGGGGATGCTACTTAGAGAATGAAAGGATTAGGGAAGCTTGTTAAATATCAACAACATAACCTTTCACCATCAGAATTGTCCTCATATTTTCCCTCAATGGTGCTTTAATACCATCCCAAAGAGGTTGGGGAGGTTGAATTATGTTTAGTATGGGATTAGGGACATTGGGAAACGATCCCAACCGAAAACATGCCCGAAATTGTGGAAATGTTTTATTTTTCATCATTTTTTAGGGCATCTACGGGCTGCAAGCTTGCAAGGCACGAATGTATGCATGTTGCATAAAGGAAACCCACGTATATAAGAAAAAATCAAGTTTCTTAAGTAAATTTGATGAGGAAATTTTGGGATTTTTCTTAGTAAGCTAGGGAAAATGGTAAGGCCATGTAAAAAATGCACAGGTGTGGCAATTTGTGCTATAACAGATGGCCCCTAATGTGTGAGGTCAGAAGGGAAAAATGATTTCTGAAACACATTATAACTCTGAGAGGAGAGGATGCAATGAAGTAAACTCATGAAGGTTCCCAAACAACTTATCCAAAAACATAGACCGTCAGCCAAAATCAAGAGTATTCTCTTCCCAAGTCATGCATACCCATGCTTAGGAGTGATGTAAGCATGGTCGCCAAATCAAATACACTTCAGATCCATGGAATATATGAACATATGAGAAATGACCATGTACACGAACAATACACAGTGGATCCATGTGGTATATATGAATTAGCAAGTGTGGCGATGAGGAATACATAGTGGATCCATGTGAAAGTAGATCATAGCGACGAATGGATACATAGTGGAGCTATGTATCAAAATAAAAAAAGAGGATATATGGGACCAATGGAGTGAACAAGTTGATCCTCTACAAGTACCAATGCCTTTGTATTGGTACAATATGTCAAGTAGGAGCACAAAAGATGTGATACTTGTACTTCACCTGAAGTCTTCAAAATAATCCATCGCAGTACGAGTATACACTATGTGAATAAATGTGTTGGGGTCGAACACAATGGGACACCATTTGATTATTGGTAATTAGTGTATATCGTTAAAAAATGTGAGACAACCCATCGATGATCATAATGGGTGTCAAGGCACCATGGTACAATCTAACAAGTGTGAATAAGTGAGCTAAAGTCGAACATATGGTAGAATATATCGATAAGGGACATTGATTTATTCCCATTGTGAATAGAGAGGGAACCTACCACTGATGAATGCAAGCCCCAAGGTACCAAATATGACTCTATATCCCTATCCAAGATCAATATGTGCCAAAGTCGATAGGAAGAGATCCGTTGGAAGGAAGGCATTAAGTCATCCTCCATCATCTAGCATGAGGGGTAGCAAAAGGCCAAACATTTGGAAGGACTCAGATGAAAAGATTGTAAGGACCACACTGAGGTACGACTCCATCGTGCTCTAGGTGGAAATAGTTCACAACAAAGACTCTCTATATAGTAGCCAATGATGGAGACTACTGAAAAAGATGAGGAATCCACCAATGGGGTCAAATGTAAACCAAGGTACCACACAAATCCCTATGTGTGATGATTTTTGTTAACGTCGAACACAAGGGAAACCACTCAGTCAGTGACCAATGATGGTTTGTTATTTGTTGAGCGCAAGGTCACCTATCAATAATGGAAATAGGCCCAAGGTGAAACTCTAGGTCATACTCTCAGAGAAATGTGTCAGATTCAATAAGATTATACCCTCCAACAAGAAGTCAATGGGGACCTTCTATACTAGCATGAGTAAATAAAAGAGATACTTCTGATGATTAGACAGATTTGACTGACTCGGGAAGGTCAAAATGCATGGTCAAAGACTAACTGTAGAATGTAAAACTTAGGTTGAAACTTCCCTGGAACAAAAACATGAAATATTATGTGACTTAGGCAACATGGATTATAAACTGGGATACATTTGTGACACATAAGGCATCAAAATATCCTCCATATGGTTGGAAGTATAACCAACCGAGGGAGATAAACTCAATAATGAGAAAAAATATCCTAAATCCATAATATACCCAAAATGATGTGATACTAACTCAAGATTGTGCTTTGTTCAAGGGCGACAAAACTACTTCCCACAAAAGAGATAGACTCTTTCACCCCCCCCTTTTTTTTTTTGTTCGGTCTTTTTCATATTATTAAAGCTTGAAAAATAATACAAGAACACTATAGTACAGTGGATTAAATGAGTGTCATGGGTAGGTAAACTAGTTCCATAGCACAAGGAACATACCTATTCTCAATGTGAGGAAGCATGTGTAGGATAAGGACACTCGAGGAAAGTTTCCTCAGGGTTAAGGTGTCGAGTTGCAAATGCATAAATTGCAAGGTTGGGAACCGATAGGAATGCATAAGTAATGGGTTCAAAAATAGCATGTTGAAGCCGACATTAGGCCTAAAAGCATGAAAAATCAATATGCAATGCAATTGGGACTCAACCTCATGTTATTTTTCGTAACTTTAGTCTCCCAAGTCTGAAAAAGTGTAAAACAATACCAAGGAGAAATATTTCGTAATTAGTCCATTCAGTCTAAAAAAAGGGGTAAAATTACACCCAATAGACGTCCCTTCAAATCCATTTAACGAGTTTGAAAGAAAACAAGCTCACTCAAAAATATTTTAATTTTTAAGGAGTCTGAAAAGAGGTTAACTGAGACTCCATAATGAAGGGATTACTATAGGTAATATCCAAAAGAATATTGAGTAAGAAGAATGAAGTTCATACACAATGTCACGACGAGACTAAATAGGACTCCCAAGCCTAACAAATCTTGTAGCATGAGCTCAAGAATACATAAGGGGTTCTAAACTAGGGTGCTCGTGGAAGGTAGGCTCTACCATCAAAAAAACGAGATTATTAGCAGAAAGAAAGGCTTGTGTTGTAAGTTAATGGGATCGACTTTGGGTTAAGGAAGAAATGGTGATTGTTAATGCAAATATTGGAGGTGTGTGAGACCTACTCTAAATTCCAGTTACACATAAACATCACCTTCCAGAGTCTTGAAACGACCTGGTTAACAGAGTAAAGGACCAACAAGTACCCAAAATATAGCTTTATAAACCTGTTATGGCAACCACAACACTACAACATAGTTTGACATTAATTTAGTTAATGGAAAAAATAAAAACTATGGAAAGTGGGTTTTAAAATTATATAAATAAATCAATGTTTACCATTTTACCATTTCATTTTCACCAATTAAACTAAAATTAACTCAAAATTGGAAAAACCCTTAAAGCTTAACTTGGATATTGATGGATCTTGGGCAACAAAATCACGAGTCGTCTGAACCAAGTAGGTGTTCATCCCATTCTCTTTGTTTTCATCCTTCTAATTTTAAATTTTCATGAAAATTGGAGGGTTAGCCCTCCCTTTTTTCTCACGTATCTATGCGTCTGTGGGTTTACTCAAAGTGAGGCACATATGTCCGCACTTGGTAGAAACACCAGGCATGGATATCCACATGTGTTATCAAATAAATCTGCATATGCATTTTATCCACTAGAGGGAATGTGAGCATGAGGAAGTTGATCGAGCTGTATTTGATGATGACGATGCCAAACAAGCGCTCTGAGAATGTGGCATGTACAAATTTTTCAAAATTGGTGGCATGCGAGAACAAAGAATATTTTTAAACCTTCTCATTGACTACTGACACCCCAAAACAGATCATTCATGCTTGGTGGGCAGCCCTTGACCATCACGTTTGAGGACATTTACTTTATCACTGGTTTGTCTCAAAGAGGTCAAGTTCCCAACTTCACAACCCTTGAAGGAGGTGGTCAGACCATCAATGACTATATCAATGAGTACTGCAAGGATGGCTCAGAGAAAACAGTCTCACAAGTGCCAATCAAACAAATCGCAACCTGAGCTTAAAGGTGATACTGTACACCATAGTTTGCATCATGGGGTCAAGCTCTTTACATCTATCTTCACAGTCTCAAATGAAACATGGTGTCGAGTGTTTGAGACCTACTATGTTTGACTGGAGTTCCACCATGATTTCGTCCATGAAGGCTCAACTTATTGACTGCAAGTTGTGGAAGACCAAAAACTTTGGGTTTGGAAGCATCCTCTGTACTTTCTTCTTTGATAGGGTATCTAGGATGATCCCAAGGACTCATATTCGATGACACTTACGACCATGTCTTGCCATGGTCCGATGGACCGAGTTGTTGGACCGTCTAGGAGGAGGAAAAATGTCTAACCCATTTGATGATGACTTCTTTTCTTGGTGGGAGTTCCAGGTCCCATTTATCGAGGACTATCCATATGTCGGGATTGACTATACCCATGATCTTGACATCATCATTCCTCCTAATGACGAGCTTAAGGATATAGGTAATTTTTATTTTATGTTATTTAATTTTTAGTTTTTGATGATATATTATATGTACAAATGAAAGAATTCTATCTTTTTGGTGAGATGCATAGTATTAACTTGTTCTTATTCAAATGTGAATAAAGAGCACTAGTGAGACCAACAGGCGTTCCACGACATAGTCGTTGGGGCAGAGAGGAGTCCAAGCCCAACAAGGATGTGACAAGGAATCTACAGAGTGTGGGAAGGAACCTGGAGGCCCTGATATGCTCTATCACCATGGCCACTATAGATGACCTACCTGTCGAGATGCAACTTCATGTAGTCAGAGTACCTCAGACATGGGTTTGTATGTTTTGGCTTCTAGCTAACAACATACTTTTCTATGATAGGGTTCACCGACATTAGGCCTAGACTATTATGTGTCGAGAGCACCATTTTGTACTGATATAAATTCAGGGTTAGTAGCCCAAGATTTTGTATTATGGACCTCTTTTTGGACACACACACACACATATCTATTTTTGTGCATTACTTTTGTATTTTTACTTGGAAATGAGAAATATTTGCATGTGTGATGAATGTGCTTATGTGATTAGTGAGACAAATGGAAATATAAAAAATAACTAGTCTAGGCATTAAATACCAGATTAGCATGCCTAGAAACATGCTCATAAGTAATGAATTCAAATGATCATTCCAAAAGGCATACCCTAAGGAAGTGACACAACAAAATCGAAGCGTGGATCCTGTATAGAACATTCAACCGTGAGACCACCAATTGAGAGTCTAAAAACCCCTAAAGGAATCAAATTCCATGCAACAAAGCATCTCATAAAATCTCAATAATGACTTTATATTTGGAAACATCATTGGTATTTTCTCTGAGACACACACCTCCAGTAGACACTAGCTATCTAGTAGGTGAATAAATCACCCAAGCCACGGAAGCCAAGTTCCGAGAATGGTGACTAGAACCATCTGCGTATCCAATATAAAATGACAATTCTTCAGGAATTTTCCACACAACAATTACTAACATGCAAAGACACAAAACTACTAAGCAAATCTATGTACAAAAATAAACATTTTTTACAAAAGAACCACCACTTGAGCTATGAGGCTCAAGAAAATTATGTTTTTAGGTAGAGCCCATTTCTGGGCTCTGAAAATACATTCCCCTCATAATAAACAAGCTCATAAGACCCTTTTTCCAACACTCATTGCATGATAAATGGACCGTACAACATAGGGTTGAAATTTCCTGCCCCGAGGGCATCCTTATCCTGGTCATAAACTAAGACAATGTATCCTTCATAGAAAACCCTAGGATGAACTAACTTGTCATAACAAAACTTGATTATTTTATTATGTGCTTCATTTTCCATTTCTACATCTCGACGATGCTTGTCAATTTGTTCAAGGTAAATGAGACGTTCTTCGAGTTGAGTCGTATTCGGGAGGAGATTGACAATGATCTTGAGTGAAGGGATTTCACACTCAATTGGAAAGACTTCCTCAACTCCATGGATGCGTTTAAAAGGAAAGAAACCAATTGCAGTTGTAAATGAGGTTTGGTGAGCCCATAATGTTGGATATAGCATCAAATGCCAATTCAATCTAGTTGAGTTGATCATTCTTCTCAATATCATTTTTAAAGATTTTTTAATGAATTCAACCTGATTGTTAGCTTGAGGATAGTAGGGAGATGAGTGCTCCTGCCTAAAACCCAGTTTTGATACTAACTCTGACATCATGCGTTTTTTAAAGTGACTGCCATGGTCAGTGAAAATATCCCTCGGAACCCCAAACCTAGCAATAACCTGATTGAAAACAAAAAGTGTGGCAGTTTCACCATCATTCACAAATGTCAGCATGGCTTTAGCCCACTTATTGAAGTAGCCAATGGCCACTATGATGTAATGATTCCCCCTAGACAAATTTGTGTGGCATGTCAAAAAATATACCCCCCACTTGGTGAAGGGGTTGACGGTAATGAAGAGAAACATGGGAGCAGGGTGCACGCACATCTTCTTTTCAAAAAATTGACAAGGATGGAATTTCTTGACCACCTCAATATAATCCTTAAAGATCACAGGCCATAAATAACCAGGCCACAAAATATTCTAGGATATTTCCAACCCTGAGAGATGACCGCCACCTGCTCCACCATGAAAGTCATTTAATACTACTTCAACTTCTTCATGAGTAAGACAATGATGGAGGATCGAGTCTACTCCTCATTAATATAATGTGTCGGCAATAATGAGATAGTTTTTATCCATGTGATGAATCTGTCGTCGCTCATCTCATGAATAGTGTGAGGGAAACTTCAAATATTGAGATATATAAGGATATCTTCGTACCAAGGGTCAAAAGAAGAGATGATGAATATGTGCTCATCAAGGAATGAGTCTATGACTTTTCCTTTTTCATTCTCAATTGGAAACTTAGACATTAATTCGGCGAAGAATAAATATTTCTTAGATTTCGCTGTGGAAAAATCCAAGTCAGATTCTTGAAGGACCAAAATCCATTTGTTGTAATTCCCACCGACAACTTGCCGAGTCAAAGCATGTCACAATAGATTAAAAATGGCGATGAAAGTTGTCTTACATAACATAATGTAATGGCGAAGACACTAAATAGCATGAAATGTTTCCAAGGCTAGTTTCTCGACATGAGAGTACTTAAGTTCGAGACCCAACAAATCATGAATCAAGTAGTAGATGATGTGCTCTTGGATCTCATCATCTTCCTACACCAGGACCATGCCAATTGAGGATTCAGTTGCCACCAAATATAACAAAAAATATCGATTATAATTAGGGGAGTCAACAAAGGAGTCGAAACCAAGGATTTATTTAATGTTTCGAAAGAATGTTTTGTTGCTTCATCCCAAAAAAATGAGACCACCTTCTTTAAAAGTGTTATCGGAAAAATCGGTAAGTGCGGACACAAACTAATCTCCCTAACTTCAACAAGAAGCTAGAACAAAACAGAGCATAATATAAACTTCACCTTAGACTTCATTGTCATGTAAACTAGTTTAGAGAGGGACAAATGACATTTGATCCTCGCTAGTTTTGTCCTTGTCACTCCATATTTTTATTTGTGGGATGGTGAACCTATTTAAGAAGCACAAACCAACAAAGCGAGAGAACTACGATATATATATTCCAATGAATTCTATGTATAAGATCAAGGAGTTATACAATAAAAGTAAAGACACTTTTATAGGGAAGAAATGTATTGTTGCATTATATTAAATGAAAGTGGAGAATACAACCCATGTCTTGATGTTGCAAGGTCCCTTCCAATGGCTCTTTGCTTCAACACACACACCTTTTCTCCAATCCCTTTGATGAAGAAGGTCCACAATCTGACTTAGAGAGCTAAACCAAAGTTATCTCAAGTATAATATATAACAGAATTCTTCATGTATAAGCAAGCCTTAGACTTTTCCATAAGAGATCCCTCTTTATATAGGGTGAAAGAGGTATGGATGAGGATATTAGGATGATCCCACTAAATCAAAGAAGCAAGTAAAATCCAAATCGATCGGAGGCCACCTCATCTTCTAGAATATTCCCTTCTAGAACCTTCGTGAATTTCACTTTTCCTCTTGTTTAAGCATCGTCGCACCCTATGGACAGGAATCCTGCGACGACACCGCAATCCATTTTTGGTGCAACATGTGATGATCAAGCATCGTCACACCCCAACCATAGAGAAGGGTGTGACGATCTCCTTTGACATAGTTTTTAAGGGAAAAAAGATAATCAGTTTTTCTCATGGAGAAAGTCTCTTTTTGTGTTTTCAAGGAACATGGAAGTAAGTCATGCACATATTGTCAGTTGATCATTGGGGTGAAAAAAATAATGTGTAACAGAATGACCCCCAAAGTATGAAGTTGGAACATGTGACAACTGAAATAATTTGTACAATGTGTGCGTGGAAAACAAGGAGCACATCAGTTGGGAACCTCCAAACAATCAAACATCCACATAATAATATACCATCTTTTGAGGTAGGCATTCCCATACTCAGAACACAAGTGACTCTAATCATAAGTTTCAAGTGATTCATGGCCACTAAACATACACTGTGGATCCATGCCATCATTATTTAGCATAGCCACGAGAAATACATTGTGGATTTATGCTCTTAAAGAATTCAAATTTGGACATAGCCACGAGACATACATAGTGGATCTATGTGTTAGTACAAACTCATGAATACTCACATCAAAACCTGGATTGATATGGTGACATCCAAGGTCTTCGTTTCCATCATCACAAAGTAAGAATCTGTCCATGTGATTACAGGTGTCGAAGTTGAACATGGTAGAAACCACTTGATTACTGGTCATTAATGAAAACCATTAACAAGTGTGAGGGAAATCACCATTGATGTCAATGAATCCCAAGGTACTCTAGTACAATCCAACGAATGTGAATGAATGAGTTGAAGTCAAACACTTGATGGACTCTTCCAATCAGGGGCCAATGATGTGAACCCACTGTTGAAAGCAAGGAAACCTACCATTGAGGCATGTAGGCTCAAAGGTACTAAATGATTTCTAAGTATTGTTCTCGGATAATGAGTTGAAGTCGACAGGAAAAGACTCGTCATAGGAGGGCCTTAATGTATCCCCCATCAATGACACAAAATATGTAATAGATTTGAAGTAGATCATAGTATGAAGTGATTTGAAACTGACTCAAGGAAGGCTGACATGGTAGAAAATTTAGAATTGTAGATGGCCGACTTGATAGAAGGCTTGTTTAGGTTTGACTTGTCTTGAACATATGAACGACATGACAATTGTATTGGAAACATTGACTCAAGAAGGACCCAACATATGGACTTGTGGATGGACAAACGAGAGACAAATGGATTTACCAGCCTAAATACAGTGATGAAGGGGGCTGTCGTGTTCAAGAGCGACTTTACTGCCACTAACACAAATACATATACACATTTCTTTCTGAATATTCCCCCACCATTTCTGGCGAGTAAGCTCATCCTTCAGATGAGTCCTTCATTGTATTTTTATTGAACCCTAGGAAGGAGTGGTTCAGTCCCATATGGGCCTTTCGATGCTTGTTTTAAGCGTCCAAAGAAAGAAAACTCAAGTGTTTTTCATGTTTAAACAGTCTGAAAAACACTTAAAGAAAAATCCAAAATGTCCTTTTTCGTAAGTTAGTATGACGAGAATGAAAAAGAGATCATCTACCGCTCATCAAACGTTTTCTTCAAATAATTTTACGAGCGTGAAAAGAACAAGGTCGCTTGACTATATTTTTGTATTTAGGGAGCTTGAAAAGAGATTAAAGGATACTCTTTAGGGTTCGTTTTTCGTATTACTAATGTGAGTTCAAAAAAACTATAAAAGGTTACTCAATTGCACTCTCATGGTTTCACAAGTGTGAAAAAGAATTAAGACCGTGCTCAGAGTTTTTCCTAAAAAACCCTAAAAGTATATGTACATAAGAAAAACACACAAAAACAACCAAGAATCGAGGATGCATGTCAATCATCCCATCCTTAGATCCTTCAATCTATAATAGATACACTTTGCGAAGTTCATTAGACTTAGGGCATTGGTAAAAATATTCAAAAATTAATTTAATTTGCAATTAAAATGGTAAAAAGTGAATAAAATAGGCCAAAATAGCCCATTTACCATTTCATTTTGCAATTTCACCCAAATAGTGCCCAAAACCCTCATTTTCTTCCAAATTTCAAGCGACAATTCTAGAGCACCTGGTGGACCATTTCTTGAACCGCTTCCGTAAAAAAGGTATTCTCCTTCCCCTTTCTCTTTTCATGGTTTAAATTTTCATTTTAAATGGTTTATTTTTTAGTTATGGTCGATTTTTTGGGAGTCATTACGCTTTGAGATCGTCGCAGGCTCACACTATCGTGAACTGTGACGATCCCAAATCGCCACAGGGGATACACGAACAGGGTGCAACGACATCGCTCTGTGTAAAAGAAATCCCCTGTGACTACCGCAACTCAAATTTTGAAAAAATAAAATGAGTTAGGAATACTTCCAAGTTTTGATTTTTGATGAATCTAATCATCCTTTGATGTTGTTTGGAATGTTTTCCTAAGTCAATATGATCGAGTGGAGGGAAAGTGAGCATGAGGAATAAGACTACTTTTCCAGGAAGGACGTGGGCACTTTCATGGAACTTCAGGAGTGTGGTTTGCTCAAATGTTTCAAGGTTCAGGGCATGAGAGCCCAATGGAGTCTATTGGAGTACCTAGTCCACATGTGGGATGTCAATGAACAAACCTTTCATGTGGGTGTGCATAAACTTACCTTGACTATAGATGACATTTAATTTTTGACGGGGTTATCTTGCAGAGGCTCTCGGATATCACTCTCAGGAAGCAGGGGTGGAGGAGAACCCATGGACTATTACGTTGCACATCACTGCATGCCAGGTACAAAAAAGCATAGTGGTAAGGTTTCCATTAGGGATATTCGAGATTTACCATTGAGAAATATCCTCTACACTATCACCCGGATGGCAGGGAGTGTGGGTCCCCACATGGATTTACAAATCCACTTTCAGTATGCTATAGAGTGTATGGAGCCCCAGGTCTTCAATTGGTGTGAGGGTCTTTTGAAGAATATGAAGAAAAAACTAAAAAAGTGTCAGAATGGTCAGTTGAAACAGTTTGGCTATGGGTCCATTTTGGTATCCTTCTTCCCAGAGAGGGTCCCCGTCTTATTCCTATAGGTGGAGTGGGGAATACCCGTTCCACAATATCCTCAGATGAAAATATGGGTGGATTTGATGGCTCGTCATGGTGGCATGTCAATCGTCAAATATGATGCATATTTCTTCCAGTGGTTGAGAGATCAACTAATTATGGTTGAGGACTATGCTTACGCCGGAACCGACTTATGTGGGGACCCTGAATTGGAGGGATCTCAGTGGGGAGACATAGGTAAGAAGAGATTTTTCATTATATCATGTTTTTTGTATTTTAATTATAATTTGTTTTTTGTCATTTATCCAAGACTAATCAAGTGCTCTTAACAATGTAGATGTGGTGCCTTATCATCCTCCAGGATCATCTCGTATTCAGAGATGGGGAGATATATGCATTGTGGTGGGTCGAGGGGTGGCTACTGAGGATCTCGAGGAGATCAAACAGAACCTAGAGGGATTAACCATGAACATCCCTGACATAACGATGGACGATTTACCTCGGTGCTACCAACGCCATACAATTGGCATATCAACATTTATTGGTCGAATGCTCCGTAGAGTGGCATGGGAAGATGCTTGTTACAATGAGAAACATCCTTGATGCTTATGTATATGAAGCCATGAGCTTCGCTATTTTGACATTTTGATCTTAGTACAAACACTTTTTGTAACTTTTGATGTATTAATATAAAGTTCCTACCGACTTACTAGTATTTTTAAATGTGTGTTTGGATTTATAAATGGCACAAATGTCTTTCTAAAATATAATTAGCCAAAGAATTTGTTAATGTGTTTAGACATCTAGGAATATGTTGATACTCAATATAATCAAAATGTCTTTCCAAGAGGTGAATTATTAAGTATACCCGTAACAATGTAGGATCTCGAATGGAATAAACATTACTCAATTGCAACACTACTAACTGTGAATCTAGTCGTACAATAATATGACGGATGCCAAATGAAATGGCGTCAGTTAATAACTTGATAACTGCACTGTATTCCACGATATTATTAGTTGCACGACCAAGGCAAACACCGTGTAGACTGATCAAATCATCTGTAGGTGCATAGATTTCCCATGCATCATATGCTAGGTTTTGAGTACTGCAACTAGCACCATAAACAAAGCCGATATAGGGTAGTGAAGACACCGACATCTAGAAACCAAGCACAATGCAAGGTAAGCAGTTGAAAAGCGAAACAAAAAACGAAAAAATCACACTAGAGTATGATACACTAAAAATACAAAGCACTCATGCAAAAATAGTTTAAGCACAATACTTATTCAAGTAAAGCCCATTTCTGGGTTGACTCAAAGGAATTCCATCATAATCTACCAGCTCATAATCTCCTTTCTCCAACACTCATTTAATGATATAAGGGCCACACCACATGGGCTCAAATTTACCGTCCCCTAATAAGTCACTCTCTTGTTTGTAAAGGAGAACTAAATCACCCTCAGAAAAAACATGTGGTTTTTCATGCTTGTTGTATTGAGCTTTGACATGTTTTTTATTAGTTTCAATGACTAAGGTATCATCACAGTGAGTCTCGTCTAATTGCATCAAATACAAGAGACGTTCATCTTTGACTAAGGTGTTAGGGAGAAGTTCGACAACTAGTTTCAAAGATGGGATTTCACATTCAATCGACAATATAGATTTGATACCACATACTAACTGGAAAGGTGCGAACCCCGTGGAAGATTTAACGGATGTTCGATAGGCCCATAATTCTGAGAAGAGCATCGTGTGTCATCTTGACTTGTGAATTCCTACCATCCGTCAAAGCATAGTAGTGAGAACTTTGTTGATTGTTTCAACCTGGCCATTGGCCTATGGATAGTAAGGTGTTTAGTTTTCATGTGGAAGACCCAACTTCTCGATAAGTTCATACATCATGAAATTGAAAAAATGACTACCATGGTCAGTGACGATGGCTTGAGGGACACCAAATATAGCAACGATATGATTGAATATGAACAACACTGCATTTTTCTCAGTATTATCAAATGTAGGCATCGCCTCGACCCATTTAGTGAAACAATCCATGACTACGATAATGTATCCATGACCCCCAGCTGCGTGAGGGTTACATGTCATGAAGTCAATGCCCCATTTAGCGAATGGACCAACGTAAACTATAGGGTAAAGAGGAGCAGGATGTGATCGTATCTTATTGTTATACGTTTGACAAGCGTGGAATTTCTGAACTACAGTAATGCAATCCTTAAACAATGAAGGAAAGAAGTAACTAGCTCGTAATATATTTTGGGCAGTGGCATACCCAGACATATGACCGCCACATGCTCTGGAATGACAATCATTTACAACTTTCTTAGCTTCATCATAGGTTAGACATCATCAAAATATGGAATCAATACCACGAAGGTAAAGTGTATCACCGAGAATAATGTATTGACAGGCTTGATACCAAATATGACAACGATCTATACTAAAAAGATCAAGGCAGAAAGTTTGGGTTTGGAGATAAATGATAATGTCTCCATACCTTATATTGTCATAATTGATCAAAAAGAGAGACTCATCAGAAAATGAATCCTCTGCCACAGTTTTTGTCTCAGTGGAGGTAAGGTCACATATCAACTCAGCAAAAACCAAAGATTTCTTTGATTTGGCTCGCTCAAACTCCAAATTAAACTCCTGGAGAATCACTATCCATTTGGAGTATTTCCCCCCCAACAATTGTTGGGTAAGGATTTGTTGCATAGGGTTTCAATCGGAAATGATTGTGGTTTTGCGCAATAAGATAGAATGACGAAAACGTTGCACAACTTGAACAACTGCCAAGGCCAATTTCTCCACATGCATATATTTGGTTTCAGTGGTCGTGAGACTCCGACTCAAATAATAGATAACATGTTCATCATGTGAATCATCCTCTTGGACTAGAACCATAGCTATGGTAGAGTTCGAAGCAACTAAGCATACAAAATAATATCGATTATAATCAGGAGGAAATAAGAGTGGTGTACAGGTTGAGGCAAGTTTCAAAGCTTCAAAGTCTTTGTTGGCAGTGTCGTCCCATACAAAATCGTGACCCTTCTTAAGAAGTCAAGTAAAACCTTTCATTAGTTCAAAATAATTGGGGATGAATCGACGTAAAAAGTTTTCCTTCCCTTGCAAATTTTGGATTTGGCATAAGGTAGAAGGAAGAGGTAAATTGAGAATAGATTCAACCTTCAAAGGGTCTACCCTAATCCCATGTGTAGAAACGATAAAACCAAGAAGTCGTCCAGACTCCACATAAAAAAATGCATTTATGTGGATTCAATCCTATGCGGTAATAGCAACAACGTAGGAAAATGGCTCGTAAGTGTGCTGGGTGATCTTGGTGACACATGGAATGCGTCGATAAATCATCTAGGTAAGGTTGTACAATGTGCTTAATATCATGAAAAGCATAAGACATAGCACGTTGAAAAGTCACACCAACATTCTTGAGACCAAAAGGGAGTTTCCGGTATGCGAAGGTTCCCCAAGGGAAAATAAAAGTAGTCTTATGTTGATCCGTGGGTAAAATATTGATTTGATTATAGCCGGAGAAACCATCCATCAAAGAGAAGATTTCATTCCTGGCACAATCGTCAATGATCTGGTCAATGAAAAGGGTTGGGTAATTATCTTTGGGACATGCCTTGAGGATATCCCTATAATACACACAAACACGAATCGTGCCTTGTTTCTTCATAACCAGAACAATATTGGACACCCAATCAGTCAAAGTCACAGGATATAAAAAACCATCTTTAAGAATTTTTTCAACTTCGAGTTTAATAACAGCAGCTTTGCATAGATTTACTAGGTGAAGTCTTTGTCAAACGGGTTTAGCATCCAGGTAAGTCTTAATTTCATGTACAACAATATCTAGATCAATTCCATACATCTCTTCGTAACTCCAGGCAAAAACGTCACAAAATTCTTAGAAAAGGGCCTTGTAAACTCATATCTCATCAGCAGAACATGAAGCATCGATATGAACATTTTCCACAATTATGGGTCTAATTGAAATATCTAGAGGGATGGTGGGTGTTGACGATAAAAGTCGCAACGAGGATTTCGCCCACAAAGAATTGATAAAAGCCTATTATTTATGAGCTAATGATATATATAATACTAATAGGTGGGACCCCCTTGTAGATTGTAGGATCAGAGATATTCTTGTTACACATTTTATGTTGTTGTTCGATGATACTTACAGGGTTATACATGATTGATGGTGAAATATTGGTTTTATTTACGACATATAGTAGATGGATAATGTGTATTATGTGTTGGCTATGATTGCTCTAAGCTTTAAATTCCATATTGTATGAATGGTTTATATTCACTGTTATTACATTGCTATTAGTGCCATGATTTGTTACATGTTGCACCTGCACAAGACACATGTTAGCTATAACAAGAGATAAAAGCAATATGAAAAAATCCAAGGAAGATGAGTTATCCTATACTATGTTGTGCTATACTATGTGTAAATCAAATTAAAAGGATTATTGTTAGTCCTAACTAACAATGTTAGTGGCTATGCGATTATTATTGAGTTACATGGGCACATGTTATATATGTTATGGTATGTTTTGGAAATGGTTAATATGATATCAGGTGGTGCATTTGGAAAGAAATGTATGCGAGTCTCAAGGCATGGTTTGATGGCATGGATTAATGTTGGATGGCTGGCATGTACTACGTAATTGAATGAGGAGAGGATGGAAGCGAGTGCATTTATTGCACGTCACTCCATACTTGTCCCATTGGCCATCACCCTAGCTTGGTTATTGTTCATTTGATTTCCGTTGTGGTTATGCTCTGATATTCAGGCGAGGAAGAAACTGCTCGACCAAGCTCACGTTTTTAAGGCCATTTGGTTACAGGTATGTTTTTGTCTCCCATCCATGAACTCGCTCTATTTATGAAATAAATATTGGCTCGATGATGTATTGGTCTATGTTTTTCTTGAGGCTGGAAACTTTGTAAACTCGTGGTGTTTCTCTGGAATGGTTTCCTGTGTGTTATTCGTTGCAAATGGAAAATTGGATGGTTGAAGCCATGATTTCATTGACTATTCTGTTTGAAGGAAGTCGTGATGGCTCTCTGTTGTCTCTATGGGTTTTTGTTGGAGATTTTCATTCAGTCTGGACTTGTTGGTCATCTTTTCACAGTCTTTGTAACCACACCAGGTCATATTTGTTGTTATGGATTGCTGTGTAATTTTTGAACCACCTTTGGGTCACTGCATATCGTTCTCCACCTAGTCGTGGGCTCGTTTTATGCTATTGGTATCTACACAATTGGTTATGGTGGCTATTATTCCAAGAGGGTTTCTTTAGGGTTTGTTGCTATTACTTAAGCTCTACATTTATATCATCATTATTCGGTTGTTGGGGAAGAACCACAAGGGTTATACCCTGCGTGTTCTCGGTGTTGTTTACTAGAAAATAAGGAACCTCTGCTCCTCTGTTCATAGTCTCTTCTACCTAAGGTCGAACTGTCACCTTATCATACAAGCAAAAAGTTGTAATGTGTGTGGTTCCACCTTGTTGTCTCAAGGGTTTCTCACCTACTGTCCATAGGGTCGACCTCCAGTCTCCCTTTGTTGGTTCCGCTGAGTGAACCCTTGGTTATTCAGAGCCCGATTTTGATAAGTTGAACCAGTTACACCCTGTTGGATATCTTGTTGATTCTCATGAGTTGGTAGAATAGCGTTGACAGTGGTTTTGATTGTTGTCTCATCTCTCTTGATCAGGTTGATTACGCAGTTGAAATCAGAAATGATTATTGGTATATAGTCGTTGTATTCTTTTATTATGATAGTTGATTCGATATCTCAACATTGTTATGTTTTGATCGGAAGTAATTGGATATGTACAGTCACATAAATGATTTTTTGCGTTATGTCTTGGTCTGTGTGTTTCCTACAACATAGTATAAGTCAAAGTGATGGTTGTTGTTACTATGTGTTTAAATTTCCCAATCGGGATTATTGCAATTTAAAGATTGATAGTTGTGGCTTGGTTGTCTATTCTGTATGATTTATGGATATCATGCATCAAATCGTCTTATTGCACCATCAGAGATGGGCACGATTTTTTTAGTAGTATGGTTTCATTGCAATTTAATTGTTAAATCGGTTGAAGGAATGGAATAGGGCATGTTTTAAAAGAGCTTGTGGTTGTGTTTGATTTGAGGAATTAATTTATGGATAGTGGTTGAAGTTTTGATGTTGAACAGAGTTGAGACAAATGACTGTGTGTTCAATGGAATTTTGTTTTAAATATAAAATAGAAGAAATGAGAGGAAACAAAATTCTTATACATGATGTTTGGAAGGCATATTGATTTTGAGTATGATGACAATGTGTTAATTAAAAGGGTTGAAGATTTAAATGTGGACAATGAACAAGTTTTAACACACAGTATTGTTTAATTGACCACATTAATTGTTTAATTGATGCTAGGATAATGGTTTTGAATACATAACTGTTTTATGGATTACTTAATTAATTTTTCAAACAATATCCGCTCTTTTTCCCTACCATTATTTCACTTTTTTTTAATTACAATCCCCTCACCTTCCCATATTCATTATCCACCCCCTGTTCCTAAAATTTAATTACAGTTAAAGAAAACTTTGTATTATGACAGTTTAAGATCACAGGGACGGATTACAGTGACATATTCTTTGGTTTACATTACAGTTGATTGTTTGTTGCCTGTGAGAAATAACCATGATATTTTCCCTATCATTTTAAAAAATTTTGCTCAATACAACCCCTCGCATATCCTAGAACCTTTCTTCACTGCCTGCTCATTTACAACTATTAAACAATTTGTATGGATTGGATTGCATGAGTCTGATATGTTGTTGAGACAAATTTTATTTAATATTTTAAAAGAGTTGTCATGTATGGTTGTTAAAGAAACTATTTGCTAATCAATTATGCATACATGAATGAGATTTTTCAGCAGAGGTAGCCATGGAAGAAGTAATCGAGGGAGAGGAAATTGGAACAGGGGCCCTAGAAGGCCAAGATTCTCTATACACTTTGATGCAGACTCGCAAGAGTTAGGCTAGCTATTTCAAGCTGGGTTTTTTAACTGGATTGGAAAAGGAGCGGTCCAACCTAGGCCCGAAAGGCATCCCTTCCAAGCCCCATAGGTCCCTGGTATCCCCATGCCTCCTCATGTGTCACTACAACCTGAAGTTCCCGAGAACGACGAATGGCAAGATATTGTCCATCTGGCGGTCTCCCAACATCATGGTTGTCCTAATTTGTCTTTACCTGCTCCTCTGCCCATCAATAAAATTTTCCAAGCTGCCCCTGTCCACTCACCAGTTCAGTCTTCCCATGCAAGAAAAAGGTTAAAAATTGAGGCCCACCATACTCTCGAGAAAGGAAAAAACATTGTTGCCCCTTCCTCACCCTCAAATGACTCTGATAAATATGTGTCCTCCCACATGCATTTGAGGGATGATTGCTCTCATGTGATTAGATAGATTAGGCCTAAAGGCTCCACACAACCTAAGGAAAATTTAGAGAGATCAAAAGGTGACAGCAACAACAAGGGAAAGATTGCCTCTCAGAGTGGAAAATATGGATTTTAAGTTTTTTTATTTATTAATTGATGATAATAGTTGACTTCTGAAATTTTGGACAACGCACCATTTTTGGATATATGGGTAATATATTTTGGTAATAATGTCAAATATCATTAAGATAAATTGTCAAATATGAATGTGATGATGGGAGTCACAAGGAGAGATGCTTTGTTTGATTAAATAGTTGTGTTATGATTGTTAAAAGCTAAAGGGAGTCACAAAGGGTCCCACCTACTAGTTATTATTTATTTTAAAACTCTTATTATGATTTATTACTTTTCCCCCTTAACTTAAAATTTTGGTTGAGTTTTAGTTAACTTAACTAAAGAAGTAGTTCAACTACTTCAACCAATTCTAATTTCTTGAAGGCAAAAGGAAAGGGAGGAACAAGGGAGAATAGAAGGAGAAGCATGCTAAGGTTTGATCCTTAAGTTTTTTTTGACATAATTCATTTTTCATTCATTCCTTAATTCATTAGAAGCCTAATTCTTTTTTATGATAGCAGGGTCCTATTGTAGACAACAAGATTTAGGGTTGAATTACATCATTCAGACACTTATTTTTCAGAGGTGTTGATCTATCTTTGATAGTCTCTGTAGACTTGTCTTTTTGTGACTTAGATTTCATGAATGACAAAGGCTATTGTGCATAGTTGAGTGGGAAGCAATCTGTGGCAAGTTGATCCGGATTTTAAAGTTCAGTTTTTTATTTTCTGTTAGAAGTCCTTTTGTATGTTTTAT
>ML843995.1:11151-38087 GCA_009831015.1 Picea engelmannii | reverse complement strand
ATGACGAACTTAGTTGATGATGTCATACATTTCAGTTGAATGTGAAACAACTTTATAAACTCACAGAAGGGAAAGAAAAATATCAAATTAGAAAACCACATCACTTACATATTCAAAATTTGAAAGCATTGATTATGTACCTTCCATATGCATATGTGGTTGACTACCTAGTTCTTGTTGACCCAATGGAAGTTCCTAGCATGGATGAATTTGATAAATCAAAATGTTTTGACTACAAATATTATGTGATTGGAGGAAATCATTATGCAGAGGCTAGAAGAGAATTGATGCAAGAATATCCCAATAAGCCTCTTTTTGAGACAATCAAGTGTATAATTTATGTTGGTTTAACATATTCAGAAGCAAAGTTATTGACATGAGATCATACCACAAATAATGAGTACAAGATGTCCATGAATTTCATTCAAAGGGTGAGATTTATTCATAATGAGTTTTCTGAAATATGTTGTGGAGAGAGACCAAACGTTGATGCGGAATTTCAGAAGCAATGTTGTATGGAAATAGGCTTCCCAATTGATGATGAAAATGCAAACGATTTTTTTTTGCAAAGGAAGTGATGTATTAAGAGTTGTGGATAACTATTTTCAATTGGGATTTAGAACTGGACATGTATGGAATTTGATAGATGAGTTCTTCAACCTATGGAAAAATATTGGTATAAAAATTTAGAGAGTTAATAAAGCTAAACCCTTAATATGTAGCACAAGTAAGACAGGTCATGAAATCAAGAATCTGCTAGAAGATATGACTATAACACCTTGGAGAATGATACAATGAGTGAAGGATGAGAAACTTATCATAGCTATATTATCATGTGTAAGGTCGGGTGAATTTTCAATGGAAGAAATGTGTGATGAATTTAAAAAGTAAGTTTGTTGAGTTATTTTTATTTATGTTAGGACAATTTTTTTTTTTAATTATTTTTTTTAGTTTAACATATCAATGTTCTAACTATTTTATTATATATATAATTATAACATTATCTATTTTTTTATTTAGTCACAAGGTGTATATGAGAATACAAGATGAAATGGTTAAAATGTTGAATGAAGAGAGTTGGGATGATGTCAAACTCAACTATCTAGATTCAAGCTCTACAAAAATATTGAAACAATTTTTTGTTGCTTTAAAAAAGGTATATTGATTTATTACCTTCATATCATTTGTTTGTAGGTTAATTTATTTTTATTTTATTAATTATAGACAAATAACTATATGTTTGTTTGTTTCATTAAAGACACCAAAGCAGACTGCAGATGGAGTACCTGAAACCTTCAATTTTTTTATTCAAAAAGCCAATTTTGAAAGAGAAAGAAGGAGACGTGTTCGAACTGTTGAACTTGATGACACCCTTGATCACTACATTTCGAATGGGCTCAACACTATTCAATGTAAAGTGATATTAGGTGATTGTGAACAAATTGCAAATATTGTTCCTAAAAAAAAATACTCCCTAGTTATTGTGGATATCTCTCATGGTTATAATATCCAAAATATTGGATATGATACTGAGCCTTATATTAACCAAGCTTTCAATAAAGTGGTTATGGGATTTATGAAAGTCACAACATCACCATTTTGGAGATTTATGGTTTTTCATTCAGAGATACAACAAGGATTAGTACAATCAAGCTTCAAGGGAAAAGAAAAGACAAGGATGCAACTCATTTGGTAAGATATTGAAAGTGTGTGTTTAGTGATTTAAGATTACACATGAATTTTATTAATTCACAAGTTAATTGAATTTGCACTTATTTATGTTACAGACACAAGTCTAATATTAAGATCTCCAATAGAGAACCATTTACACATGATATTGAGGGTATACATCTTGCAACCTAGACACAAGATGATTCTTATAATTCTATTCTTGTCAATGTAAAAGATGGAGAGAAGCCTAGTAGTTTACTGGTTTACAATGTTGTGGTTAGAAAGCTAACATATGAGGAAAATGATTTGAAATGAGAGATGGTTAACATTTATCAAAAACCACAAGCATTAATTAATTATCTTAAAGATACATTTTCAAATGAAGTAGATTGAGTTTTGGATTTGTTCTCGGGTTAATGTAAGAATTATGATCTAACATTTATGAAATCATACTTCAATCTTTATTGTTTTTAATTTATGTCTTTTTACATTATTTAACTTAATTATTTATTTTGTATTTGGTGAGTAGGTACAACACTAACGTGTTGCTTACAGAAAGGAAGAAAGTACATAGCCATTGAAAGTGACCCACTACAATGCGGTTTTATTCAACAAAGAATTAATGGTATTCCAGCTCTTCCAAATGAAATGCAAGAAAATGGCTTGAGGAAAGGAGATTTTAATGAATCAAAGGTGGAAAAAATGTCAAAGGAACCCCAAGTACCATTAGGAGGATTTATTGGAAAGGATCACTTTGGAGAACTTGCAGATATCGAAGGCCCAATGGAAGAACAAAATGACACAATGGAAGCACAAAATGATGTCCAAGAAGATGATAATGTATCTGTTGAGAATGATGAATTTGGGATATATGATATTGTTGATTAGTTTTAAGATGCCCTTGAAAACGATGCTCAATTTTGAAATTTTTTTATGAGTTATATTTGTAATGTTTTGACTTTCATATTTTAAAATAAGAATGAATATATATCTATTGTTGTTTTATGATGAATCTTTTTTATTGTTTTCTTTTTAATTTTATTTGTATGTGAATCACTATACTAGGGAAAATGACATGAAATGTTGTCATTTTTTTACTTCAAATGTATAAAATTACGGAAAAAATGTTTTTTTTTTTAAATTCACTATTTTTGTTCAATTATGTCCATAAAAATGTTTTATTTGGCATGTTATTTTAAATAGATAGGTACCAAAATGTATAAGATTTTTTTATTATATATGGCTTTAAAATGTATATTGTTTTTTTAAATATGTAAAAATAGTTTTATTTAACTACAATTATTTTCTATGTATTGAAATAAAGGTAAACAATGTGTTAAAAATGATATTTTCCACTATATTTAAAAATTATGGAACCATAAATTAATTAAGGAAACACAATTATATGAAAAATATTAATTTCAAAAAAGTAAATGGTATTCAACGTTTTTTTTTTTTTGTAAATAAGTAAAATATATTAAGTGCCTCTCAGAAGCAGAAACATGTAGCCAGTTACAAAAAATTCAAACTAAAAGAAGGACTGCCCCAACAGAGGGGAAACCAGTCCATGTTCCAGAATCTCCATACTGTTCAATACTACTATTGTCTATTGGAAACACAAGATTTATTTTTAGATACTCCGCTAAAACTATAGGAAGGTTGACAAATAGACACCTGACACTCTACGAAATAACTGACATGCTAGACACCTGGAGAGTAATTGGGCTCCTTGGGCTGGAGATCTTCTGGCCAGGGCTCCTCCTCTATGTAAGTGATCTGGTCAGCCCAATTCTTGTCGTCCTCCCCGTCGTTCGCTGTATTGTCACCTTTGCTGCCTGAGTGTGCGCTCGTCTCTGCTTCCTTCTTCGCATCTGCAACTGCCTCCTCGGACGCGTTCGGTTCCTGCATTGGAGAGTCTTCATCTTGTTTAGGGGCAAGGGAGTCCTGCAGTGAGGTGAGTGTCCTGAGGAAGAGGTCGACCTTGCCATCTGTTTCCTGGAGACGGAAATTGAGGTCTTCCACACCTTGGCGTATACCAAAGACCAGATCAAACAGTGTCGCTAGGCTATCATACAACTGCGCAGAGGTGAAAGAGTCCTGGGGGAGAGGCCCAACCCCTCGTGAGGCCTGTGGAGGGTCGGGCTCAGGGGCATGGGGAGACGCCGGAGGGGGGGGACTGACGGTTCGAGGCACCAACGCCCTCGAGGTGGAATGCTCAGGCACCACGCGAGGAGAGGTAAATGAGGAAGGACCAGTCTGACTGCGAGAAGAGGAACTCAAGGAGGACGACTCAGAGCGAGAGATGGAGGGACGTCGAGGCTTCCAGGGCGAGCCTCGCCTCAGCCTCCCTCGGGGACGCGTCATGGTCCAATAAACTCTGTAGGCAGAAGTGAAACTGTGCACGCAGCGGGAGCAGAGATAGGTAAAGGGAGCAAAGCCAAGCTGGTGCCAATGCCACTGCGGAGCAAGCTCTGCTAGCGGCCGACTACAATTAACAAACCTCATTGTGTTCATCTGCGTAATTTGAAGCCGAAACGGTGGAGAACCTGCGTTAATGGGCGCATTAAAACCCATTCACGTCGGATTTACGGAGCATTTAACCTCCGGGTGGAGGCACGGGCCTTTCACGTGCCCCTACATCCTGTAGCCCGCCACCCTCCTCCATCGGCTGCCGCATAGATCCCACTAACATCCCATCCGAGGGGAAGTCCACCGTTCTGGCTTTCCGGATACAATGTTGAAGAATAGGGTGGTTCGGATCAGCTTCTGCATTGCACTGGAGGTATGAATCCTCCCATGTGGTACCCAAATTGGCCAAGTCATCCGCCACCTGGTTTTCCTTCCTTCTGACATGTGTGGGGATGAGGACACGACTGGGGTGGATTAGCCCTGCAATGATCTGGAGGCCATGAGAGAGTCTCCAGCTGGGCGAGATGCGATCTGGATTCACCCCATTTAAGAGCTTGCGTAGTAGGCTAATGATGATCTGTGAATCCCCTTCGACAAAAAGCTTTGTGAAATTGTATTTTATGGCTAGCTGCAGCCCCTTGATCAGACCCCATAGATCAGCAGCATTATTTGTGGTATGTCCAAGGGATCCTGCTCCTATAACCAGGATGTGCCCACGATAGTCACGGAAAACCACTCCATAACCAGCAGTTCCAGGGTTGCCTTTGGAGGCACCGTCAAAGTTAAGTTTGACAAAGTCCTCGGGTGGGGGGGACCAGGATGAGGGGCACAAGGAAGAGGGGGAAAGAGGGGGGGGAGAGGGGGCTGGGGAAGGGTGGAAGGAAGTCCAAAAACGGAGAATTGGGAGTTCAGAAGGGGGGCAGGCCGAGTCTGTGCTAGACCAGTTCTAAAGGTGAATGGATTCCAGGATGTTACGATGGCACTGAAGCCAGCATTGCTGCCACGGGCGGGAGAGGTTCCTGAAAATTCTGCGGTTTCTTTCTTTCCAGGTATTCCAAAGGATGAAACTGGGAAGGAGCTACCAAATGCGGTTGAGGAGAGTCAAGTGGAAGGCCGAATCTCTCCAGTTCAGAAGAGTTTCAAAGAGGCTATCACTGTGGCGGTCCGAGGCACGCATAATGAATGCTGCTTGATCCCAGATTTGATTGGTGTAGGGGCAGGTGTTGAGAAGGTGATTTAAAGTTTCTTCAGCTTCTCCACAGAGGATACAAAAAGAAGGGCCCATAAAACCTCTTTTCAGAAGGTTATCCCAGGTTAAGACACTTGAGTGTGCGACCAACCAAAGGAATAGGGAGATTTTCGGCCAGTGTTTAAGGCTCTAGATTTTTTGCCAAATTTGCGAAGCTGGTGGAGGATTTGGCTGCATCTTGAGTCGGTAGGCCTCCTTGGTGTTGAAGATGCCTTGTGTCCCGTAGCCCCATCGTAGGATGTCTTCTCCCTCAATTTTGAGGATTTTCCTTTTGGCCAACTCAGCTTGCAGAGGTGCAAGGTTGACCTGCCGCTCTAGATGCATGCGTGCCCTGTCCACTCGCCAACAGCGCCAGGTGGAATATGTGAGGTCATTTTGCCAGTAATCCGCTACCTAGGTCAATCCTGCCTGCGTCGCTTGGGTGCAAATGTGATGTGCCCATTCTTCATCTCCCAATGCTGGTCATTGATGCCACGAGTCCTGCTAGAAGAGGGCAGTTTCCCCATTGCCTATCTCCCAGAAAGCATGTTGCGTGACCAACTGTCTATTTTGCTTAGCTGCTGTCCATATTAGGGAGCCTTGGTCATCCCCATTCCAACGTATGCGACGCTTTTCTGGCAGGCTTGGGGTGTATTTCTTCCTCTAGAGTTTGGCCCAGATCTCCTTGGGGTATTTCAACCATCGCCACCAGATTTTAGCACTGAGTACTTTATTCATTATACCTAGATCTCTCAATCCGAGACCTCCTTGTTCTTTTGGCTTGCAGAGTTTGTCCCATCCAACCAGCGCAATTTTCTTCTCCTTGGCAAGGCCTTGCCATAGGAAGTTCCGTTGCATGCTCTTGATGGCCATGAGTATGAATTTTGGGGCTGCTAGAGCAGAAAAGGTGTAGATCGGGAGGGCTTGGAGGACACTTTTGAGCAGGACGAGCCGACTGGGGAGATTTAGAGCACAGAAAGTCCAGGAGGATAATCTCTTGGAGAAGGAAGAGAGGAGAAGTTCCCAAGAGGAGTTCCTGAGGGCGTTGTCAATTAAAGGAATCCCGAGGTATTTGGACGGAAGGGAGCTCCGTTTGAAACCAAGGAGACCCGAGATGTGCCGCTGGACCAGAGGGGGAGTGTTGAAAAAGAAGATGAGGGACTTGTCCTTGTTGCAGTCCAAACCCGAGGCTTCCGAGAAAGAGTGAAGGATAGACTGGATGGAGACGGCTTCTCGGACAGTGGGGCTACCCATTAGGAGGGTATCATCGACAAACTGACTATGTGAAAGCAGGGGAGAAATGCCATGGAGAGGAAGACCTGTCAAACGATTAGAATGCAGGGCAACGTGGATGGAGCGGCTGAGGCCCTTGGCCATGATAATGAAGAGAAAGGGGGAGAGGGGGTCGCCCTGTCTGATCCCTCTTGAGGGGGAGAAAGGTTTCGAGGGCACGCCATTGATAAGAAGGGAGAAGAAAGCCGAAGAGGTAAGATTGAGAATCCATGTAACCCAGTTTTGGTCAAAACCGAAAGCTAGAAGCATGGCTTGCATATATTCCCAGCTAAGCTTGTCGAAAGCTTTGGAGAGATCTAATTTGAGAAGCATACCTGGAGTCTTGGTTTTTTGAAGGGAGTGAATGACTTCATGTGCTAAGATTATGCTGTCCATAATTTGTCTGCCTTCAACATATCCGGATTGCTCTGGGGAGATGATTGCTGGCAATATTGGCTTGAGCCTGCATGCTATCACTTTTGTGAGGAGCTTATATATAACATTGCAGAGGGCTATGGTTCTATACTGCGCAGGCCTATGTGCGTGTCCTTCTTTAGGGACTAGAGTGATGAAAGTTGCATTAAGGGCTTGGAGAACCTGGCCCATGGCTCTTGAATCTTCTAAGATTTCCCATACCTCGGTGCGTATCATCGGCCAACAATGGTGAAAAAAGTCGTTGGTGAAGCCGTCTGGTCCTGGAGCTTTGCATTTGGGAGTGTCCTCAAGCGCCTGGTCTACTTCTTCTATTGAGATAGGACGAAGGAGGGCTGCATTTTGCTCCTGGGTTATGAGTGTGGGCACATGTCTTGTAATTCTCTGAATAGCTTCGCTCCTGTCTTGAATGGGCTCGGTAAGGAGTTCCTGGAAGTGCTTGATTAAAGTTTTTTCCAAATCAACATGGGAGTGTATGACTTCTCCAACCTCTGTAGTTAGATGCGTGATCTTGTTGGAATGTCTTCGCTGGATAACAGTGCGGTGGAAGAACTTTGTATTACATTCCCCTTCCTTGAGCCATACAACCCGTGATTTTTGTTTCCACGAGATTTCTTCCTGCTTCTTCCTATCTTCCAGTTGCTGGTTTACTTTCATTTCTTGCTCTTTCAGTTCATCCGTGAGACCTTGTTCCGTGATCAGTCGCTGAATCTCCTCCATCTGCTGTCTCAACTCTTTTTAGGAGTCGAAGATGCTTCCGAAGGTGAGCTTATTCCAGCTTTTAAGTGTTTGCTTCAAATTCTTGAGTTTTTGCTGGAATTTATACATTTTTGATCCATAGGGGATTTCCGCCTGTCGCCACCACTCGTGAATGTTTTTTTGGAAGTCAGGGTGATCAAGCCAGAACTGTTCAAACCGAAATGGTTTTTTCCCCGACGTTGCTGAGATGTCCACCCACAACTGAATGGGCCAATGGTCTGAACCAGAGAGGTTTAGAATGGTGGATTCCATGGCCACCCCTTCCATCATAAAATCTTCTGAGGTGAGGAAGCGATCCAGTTTTCAATTGACCTGGTGCACTCCTGTCCTTCTGTTTGTCCACGTGTAGAGGCCATTGCTGGGCTCCAAGTCGATGAGGCCAAGCTCTTCAATGAGATTGTTGAAATCATTTGAGTCCCGATCCAGTCTCCTTGATCCTCCCTTTTTTTCTGTCAGGGTGCGTATGATATTAAAGTCCCCGCCGATAATCCACCTATCCCTCTGGGTGATATTGGGTGCCTGGAGTAGGCTATTGATAAAAGCTTGCTTGTCCCCCGGGGTTGCCGGGCCATAAACACAGGTTAGATGTCCAGGTCGATTTGAACCAATGAGCTTGTACTCTGCTGTGATGGACCACTTGGTGGCGCATAAGTTATTCAAAAGCACGATATTAGTGTTCCAGAGGATGGCTAGTCCTCCGGCTGTTCCTATGGCATCGACTGAGATTACTCCGCCTTGTTTCCAGCAGTAGGGGAGTATCTTGTCCATATCTTCTGAGGTACATTTCGTTTCCTGCAATAAAACAACATCTGGTGCTTCCGCTAAGATCATTTCCCGTAGCATTTTTTGTTTGCTACGACCATTGAGACCTCTAACGTTCCAGGAGATAATCTTCATGAGGATGATGGAGGGGGGAGGGGAGGAAAACTGTCCGAGATCAGGTGGATCTGTCCTGAGTTCACCATAAAGTTCCCTATTTCTTGTATGAGCTTTCTAGTGGATTTCCATCCTCTTTTCTTTTCTTCTTTCTGAACTTTACTTGGGGTTTTGGACTGATTGGTTTGGACACCCAGAACCTTGCTAGCTCTAGTCGAAGACCCTGTTGACGAGTTGAGGTAGACCTTGTGTACTTTTCTCAGCTGGTCCCTCGGGATGGTGTAGAGATTTTGATGTCGATAGGCATGCTCCAGATGTTCTAGATCCACTCCGGCCAGGTCCTGTTCCTCTAACTCCATTTCTTCGTCGCCATCTTTTGTTTCCTGCGGGGTTGACTGTTCTTGAACCAGGCTCGAAGACGTAGGAGGGGGGTCATTGTTTTGAGGGGAATGACCTTTATTCTGGTCCTCGGCTTGGGGTTCGCTTTGCAGGGAAGGGGAATGTGGCTCATTGTGCCGGGGATGGGGTTGCGGGGTTGCATCATTTAAAGGGTTTTTAGGTTGATCTTGCAAAACAACATATTTATTACTAGTGGATGGTTCTTTACTTACCTGGGCTGGTTGTTTCCTGTTTCCCTGCCGTCGTCTTCCTGCCGGTTGTACGAAGCCCTCCTTGTCTTTTCCGGTGTCTAAATCTTCCTCCCTGTGAACCGCGTTGAGTGGGCATTCTCAGAAGAGATGGCCGTGTTCGTGACATTTTCTGCAGCGGAAGGGGATATGCTCATAATCAATGGTTTGAGACCAGTCTTCATCGTGGTACTCCAGTGTGATGGAACCCGGGAGCGGCTTGGCTATGTTCAGGTAAACACAGATTCGCGCATAAGAGGTGTATCTACGTTGCTTAGTGGCTTCTGAGGACTTCACGTATACGCCAATGGTGTTGCCGATACCTGCTAATACCTCTTCCAACCAAAACTCCTGTGGGAGGGAATACAGCCTGATCCATACCGGCGCATGGGCGAAATCTTCTTTCTCAGGACTAAACTTTTCTGTCCAAAATCTCAGGAAGAGGCCGGCTGAGTTATAAAAATATGGTCCTCCGTCAAAGACACGATTGCGGTCTTCTGGGTTGTGGAAGATAATAGTGAAAAATCCTTTGGACCCCAGCTGTAGGTCATAATGACCTCTTGGTTTCCACCAATAATGGATCCATTTGATCAAATCTCTCTCAGATGGCCAAAGCCCTAGAAACTTTCCAACCATAGCATTATCACGCATATATTGTTTTTGCTCCTCTATGCGTGGTGATCTTACCACATATTTTGGGGCCTGAGGCGCCCGTGGGATGCATTTCCCGGGAGTCCAAGGGGACGAGGCTTTTGCTGGGGTCTCCCTTTTGTCTGGATCAATGTCCATGTCGCGGTCTTTGAAGGTCCCTTCCTCTAGAAGGGCTGCGCGCATATCAGGAGGTGTTTCAAACGTGGGCCTCTTCGTACCCACTTCAGCGTCCTTGCCGATGATGACTCGGCTGTAAGGGAGGCCGGCCGGCGTCCCCTCTTTGTGAAGCGGAGGCCCCTGCGGGGCGGCCATCAGTTGTGCACAGTTTGTGTCGGCTAGGGATTACAGAACCCTAGTTGCAGAGCTCATGTGTTGGATGTATTCAACGTTTTTAACATTGAAAGAAGCATGAAAAATTTATTAAAAACACCATTGATTTTTTTTTTTTTATAAAATTTTGAAAATAGATGAAAAAATAAGCATTTAAAAAATAATGTGGATACATTATGGATATAAAGGTTTAAAATATCAAAAAACAACCTTAAAAGGGAGGGGGGTACTACCGGTAGCACAACTTTTCAAAATGAGGTAAAAAATGTGACCCCCCAAAAAACAAAAACTCTGCAGAGTTCTCGTTAAGTTGGTAACTATGCTTAAAGGATTGTAGAACAAGTTTCAAAGCTAATTCCCTCACATAAAGTGATTAACATAATAGTGTCCCATTTATGCAAATAAATTAGGCTGACATTTTTGGCGCCATTGTTAGGGAGTTGCTATAGGAATTGATTTTGACTTGATGATAGTATGCTAGAGTTGGAGTTAGACACTAATGATGATTTATAGGGCTATACTAAACCTTTCATTGAGAAGGAAACTAATCTTGTATCCTTTGTTCAATATGAATAAAACCCTTTGGCATATCAACATCCTCATCATAGATATAGGAGAAATTTTTCCAGGATTTGACATTCTTGGAATGGTGGCAGTGCTTCTAACATGTCTTTGTAGAAAAGGAATGGGAGACAAAATTTTGGGCTAGTGTTGACTACTAGGGTTGATTGTGGTTAGGTTGATGACAACTTGTGTCAGAATTTGAATAGGTTCTTGAGGGCTTCCTACAAATGTATATCATCAACTATACAATAATACAATTCTCCTCTTTATTCCTATATATATATATATATGGAACTAGAGGTAGATTCTATCATTGTTGCTATGAATTTTGCTCATTCTAAATAAGGTAGATTAGTAAAATATTTATTATAAAATACCAATGATCAAATCTCCTTTGGTTGTGTTTTTTACTAGTGTAATAATGATCTCTTGAGTGCATCAACTAGACAATTGAGAGTTTCAGATTGACCAGTAGAATAATGTACTTGTTTGTGGATTGATTGAGCCCAAATATGAAGTTATTTGTACCCTTTGTTGAAGGTATGGGTGTTGTTAAGATACTTTGTGTTGAGAAAGAGAGAAGGATCAAGCTTGTTTTCCAAGAAGAAATCATTTTTGAATTGAATAAACTAATTTCCCGACCTTGTCATGAGATTGACGGGAAGGAGTAGGTTGTATGAAGGTTGTAGCAATGCAACCCAAATTTGGTTGCAAATGAAATGAAAACCTCTACCTTGCATAAGTATGATAAATAAGCTAGGAAGATTGTTACGATAGAAGCAACTTTAGGAGACAATTGAAGGGTTGGATAAAGCCAATTCTCTCTTGAAGGATAATGCTATATTCTTAGAGGCCTCTATTGAGGAAATTGAGTGAGGAAGTTGCTCCATGCCAGTAAGATAATGTTTGGTTGTTTGATGAATACACATACTTTTGTTGTTGTAGAACCCTGAGTATATAATAGTATTCAAGGATTGTGAGATCACAAATAGGAGCTTGAACCAAAATTTAGTCAATTGCAAAGGATTGATGGTGGTACTGAAAACCCCTGTTGGATTACTTCTCCCATTGATGGTGAGACATTTGATGATATTGCTAGTATCATTATTGTTTTTAAAATGGATGATGTTGATGGTGTGGCATCTTCTCATACCTTGTTGGTTATATACTATAGGTATTGGGCCCTGACTTTTGAGTAAGATGAGGTATATTGGTGGTGGACTTGAGAAGTGTGGATATGGTATTGCAATTCTAATTATTCTTGAGTTGATATCAACTAGAGCAAGTCTTGGATATAATAGAACATTATATTTAAATAAAGGTATTTATGTTTTGACTACTCTTTTGTTTTCCACCTTTTGGAAGTTATCAAGCTGAGTTGCATGTACAAAAACCAATTGTTGATGGTTCTAATGTCCCAATTAGAGATTTACTTGATGATAGTATGCTAGAGTTGGAGTTAGACACTAATGATGATTTGTAGGGCTATCCTAAGCCTTTCATTGAGAAGGAAACTAATCTTGTATCCTCTGTTAAGTAGGAATAAAACCCTTTGGCATATCAACATCCTCATCATAGATATAGGATAATTTTTTCTAGGATTTGACATTCTTGGAATGGTGGCAGTGTTTCTAACGGGTCTTTGTAGAAAAGTAATGGGAGACCAAATTTTGGGCTAGTGTTGACTACTAGGGTTGATTGTGGTTAGGTTGATGACATGTTGTGTCAACATTTGAATAGGTGCTTGAGGAATTCCTACATATGTATATCATCAACTATACAATATTACGATTCTCCTATTTATTCTTATTAATCAGTTGGAGTGGTTGACTGGATTTCAACCAAAGGTATCAATTGGCTATGTTTTGACTGAAGACATTATTAGATAGATATGTTGCTTGTTATTTATATTTGATAGTTGGCTTGAAGGTCTTGTTGTGTGCTTTATTGACTATTATATTGTATTGATCCCTTGGTTGTGTTTAAAGGGGGAAGTTATTGATGTTTTATAAGTAAACCCAACTTGAGATGTCTAGTCGATTGAGATTATAGGACTTACTATTAACCATCAACTGAATTGAGTTTGACTAAGTTGTTTGATGATGGATTGTTGGGGTATACAGATACTAGTTTTAGTTGTTATTGCAGACCGATGACTAAAGGATAGTATTGAAGACTAGTGTTTAGTTAAAAAGGATTTTTGATTGTTATTTATAGAGGATACTAACATAGATACTGACTCAATACCGCTATGCGCCACAACAAGCACCAATTTGATGATTGTTGGATCCTTTGATACCCTTATTTGATAATGATTATTTGTGTGATGGATAGATATTAGTTTTTGATGATGTATTATTATGTAGTTTACTAATCAATTGAGATTGCCCTATCTTGTTGTCTACTTGACTAATTGATAGGGATTGTTTGGATAACTTTTTTGGAGTTTTATTTTTTATTTTTTTGATCTTGTTTGCGTATGTTTTTGTTTGTAAGCATGGTGCATGGATTGTTTCATGGATTTCAAATTATATTGGGTAAAGAATCTTGTGAGGTGATAGTTGTTTAGACTTATTTTCAAAAAAAATTATTGTACCTTAGATTGATCAATGTATTGGCTATCAACAAGTTACTATTTGGAGGTCGCAATGTTTCTTTACAATACCTAGTTGGATCAATTTTATCCATTGTTATCATTTGTATTCCCTATCGAATTAAGGGTGTCTCTATCAAAAGAAGGGGGATGTTATATAATGTTATGAATTATAAATTGATTTTTCCTCCAAGTCGAGTTTAAGGGGGATATTGGAACTTAAGGTTCTTATTGTAAACCCACCTTATCATATACATGGGAGAGCACAAACCACAACGGGAGTCAACCAAGATGGAGTAATAACTGACCAACTGCCATGGGTGCATGGGAGTTGAAATTGTTCACTTTGATCACTTAGATACACATTATGTGGTGTAATACCCCAATTTTGAGTCTTGTGATTTATAATGTATTTTTGTTTATTCATGCAAGGCCAAAGTGCCTATAAAGTTGAAAGGCTAGAGTGCCTAGAAATGCAATGCTTTGAATATATTAATAAAATAAATTGTTGGTTGCAAGACAGACAAGGACAGAGATAGGGGGCTATGATTCCATGAGAGAGGGGGGCTAAAGGGGCTAAGTCTTTTTATTATTATTTTATTCACCCGTCTTGGAATTATTTGGGAAAAGTGGTTACATGAGATTCTTGGGGAAGCCATGTGGTGCTTAACTACATGTAATTATATAAAATTCGGTTTTGGGTTGTTTGGGGGTTAATCAATCATTGTTACTTGATCCTGATTCATTTTGTTCCTCACCCATCTGGTTCCCCATTTGTTTTTTTATTTCTTCGTCATTCATTCTTGTTCTTGGTCTGGGCACGGGAAGTGAATTATGTGAAGAGAAGAGCCATTGCTTGTTGGTTGTAAGTAATTGTTGATTATTCTAGAAAGGAATGGATGTCGGTGTGCATGAGAATGATAGTATTTGAGAGAGAATTGTCCACAACTGAGAATCCTTGGATTTTCCAACATTGATATTTCCTTACTAGTAGCACTAGAGCCTTGAAAAAGAAGTGGAACAACATGAGGGATTGCATTGCATAGAAAGGGGTTCATTTTTTGGGGTTGTGCATGTTGAAGGGGAAGAGAGCTAGTAAACTAGGATTGTTGTGTGGTTGGGAAAACTATGAGATCTTGATAGTTGGTTGTTTGTTAGAGTCAACCTAGGACCCATCCTTGTGGATTCATAGCCTGGGCTTGGGGGTGACTTGCTATTGAGATCTAGAACAACAGTGTCTATGGTTGGGTGGAACGTTCGACGTCTACAACGAGTTGGTGAATGGTTTATTTAAACATAAGTGCTCTTTGTGTTTTCTATGCAATTTGTATTCCGTTGTGTATTATTTATCTCTGATATGTGTTTATATTGTGCATGTTCACTATTATTATTGTGCATGGATGATTAATCATTTCCTTTATAGTTTATCATGTTCTTGTTAATTACATGCACATGTACCAAGTTTCTTGATTCAAAGAATGGTAACAAAAATTCGAATTTTCCCAAGAAGCCGAATTTAGAGGTACCTAGGTCAATGGGTACATTACAGTTTGGTATCAGAGCAAAGTTTTGGGTTTGTTGGTGATGGGTACGTCACATGTGGAAAATTATGGGTTGTGATCCCATACATTAGTGGTTGGGTGTATATTGAAACCTATATATAAATTATCTTATAGATCAGTCTATCATCGTCAATATTTGGATCTATGCCAGTATGATTAAGTGTTAAACGATGTTTATTAACACTGCTACTATTCTTAGATTCATGGTTATTGACTTATGCTATATTCAATTGTTCCAACATAAGCAAGGATGAATCCTTGAAAATTTTAGGGGAAATGTCCACCGATGTTGGGGAAGATATGGAGCCTAGGTTAGTGGGTAGAATATTGTTCATATTGAGAGAAGGATTTGGTTGGTAGTATTAAAGTTGACTGTTAGTGAAAATTTGTCCTTTAGGAGGGAATTTCATTATGGTGAATACTAAGGATGCAATAAATTTCATGGAATACATGTAACTATGATCCAAAAGGATATTATATTCAAGTGGGAAATCCATGAATTTGATATCATTCAGGACAATTTTACCCTTAAATTCAATGGAAACATTTTGGTAAATCTATAAGGGTTGGAAGGGTGACCATCATAAGTGTGACAAGAAATGGTCAATGGGATTAACTCTAGAGATATGAGTTTCTTTGCAATAGATGATGACGTGACACAAGTGGATGTGCCCTCATCTATAATGCAACAATGAATAAGAAGATTGTAAATGGTGATAGGGATTTGGAAAGTTAGTGACGGGGGAAGCTGATGTTCATAAATTTTCAAATCAAAGGTCATTAACCTATAATTTGAGGGGTCTATTGATTCTAAGGTATACAACAAATCCTTTCATTGAGAAGGGTAAGTTAAAAGTACTTCTTATGTTGACATGGTGGTGGGGGATGGCTCCCACGTGTCTATAATACTTAATTGTAGGAAAACCTTGCATGTGGGTGATACATAGTTCGCTTCAAAGGACTTAGGCGCATAAGGGAAAGGATTGATGTTGTGTTGAGGTATCTGCAAGGGGATATTAAATGATGACTATGCTTCCTCTATTTTGGTGGATTTGGGGTTGGATATCCCATATGCTTGAGTGTGTGTTTGGAGATTTATATCGTTTGATGCAAGCATGTAAATGAATTTTTTGGTGGGATCACCATTGAGAGATGGGTTGGAAAAATAGAGGTAAGGAACCTCCTAATCATTACCCACTAAGTTTTGTTGGGGAAACATATTTCACAGAACTTCATATTTTTGTGGAGGAGTAATCCCTAATGGTGGATTGGTGTTTGAAATGCTCCACATTACTCACATATGTTGGAACTTAGGTATTTATGGGCACTGATGGGTATAATTTCCATAAACCACACAGAGGGCACAAGGGAAGCTAGTATTGAGATGATTATTTGTTCCTTAATTAGGTTGGTTGTTGCTACCCCTGGCATTGTGTAGTTGACTAGGTTAAGTACCCCCTTATTCCTAATTTTGATTCGAGTTTATGGGAGGTTTCTGTCCATTATTGTTACCCTTATTCTTCTTTCCCTTATTTTGTGACGGTTGAGGAGGTAGCTAGAAGTTTGAGGTGGTTGAGAGGATTAATGTTAAACTAATTAATGTAGGTTGGGGGAGCTATGTTGTTAGGTATTGAGGGTCCCTAATAATATGAAGGTGCTTTTAGCCTACCTTGAGGGTAGTGAGTATATTGATTATTAGAATGGGGGCCTCCATAAGTCGTAGGGGGGTGGAATATGATGTATTATCGCCTTGTTTCCCATTGTAAGGAAGATGTGAATAACCTTGGGGGATAATGGGTCCTCTAAAAGATGTGTTTGCACCTCCACACCAATTACCATAGAGACTAGCATTGTGGTTAATAGGCATATGTACAGACTTGATAGTAGTGTAATCCATCGACCCAATAATGTCATCATCAACATGGGATGCCTTCGGATTGATGCTTCATGAGAAGGATTCCAAGAGTGTATGGTATGATGGTATATATATACATGATTGGGCATATATGAGGTCAAACGTTTTGAGACTTCAATTGGTTTTCTCTTCAATTTGGTGCATTATAGTTGTGGTGACATCTTTTGTGATGGCAAGGATAAGGAACTTTAAAAACTAATCTATGGGGAGTGGGTCCTTGAGTTTAATTTTGTAGAGGTCACACCATCAATGAAACTCATGGATGTGATCCATGATATATGTGGTTATATTCTAGTGGCACATAGTGAGTATTTCAACTCTAGTATCATGATGGAAAAGTAATTAGAAGAAGGTCAAGAAGGCCATCACAATGGATGAAAAGGTGGTGTGACCACTTAAGGGAAATTCAACATAACATTGGTGGAAAACCTTGTGAAGGTTCATTGAAAGAGCCTAAGTTAGAGTATTTTGTGATGCCATTGGAGGAACACCATAGATGAAAAATCATTAAATGACTGGATGGGTTCTCATTAGATTTTCCAAGTTCAAATTTGGGGACGTTTGATGGAAAGTTGGTAAGCATGGGTGTCCAAGTTGTGTCATGGATTATGGGGTCATTGATAAGTTTTGAGAGGAATATAAGATTGAAACTTTTTATGAATGACAAGAATTTTGAAGGAGGGTCTCCTCTAGTAGGAGAATTAATTAAAGGTGGAGGGGGAGGGGGGTGTAGGTGGTTGTCCTCCTATTCCTCATGTGCCTACCATAAGGGATATAGCTATACATTTAGTAGTAGTATGTTTAGCCAATGGTATAGGAGACAATGGAAGACCATGGATCCTAAGAGATCACATAGGATGGTAAGGGATCGTAACAGAGACCTAGTCTCAAGTTTTTAATAAGATAAGTGCTAGTATAAGAAGCATATTGATTATGAAAATATTTTACCAAAGAAAAAAAATGATGAAACAAGACCTCTATGACTCTAGCATGGCTCAAGTAAATCTAGATGAAAAAATTGGGATTTACAATGGAATTTCCATTGGGGTCGATGAAATCCATTGGGGTGCATCCAAGCGAAGGTAGAATGAAACAATTATAATGATCTAACATAGGGTGATGATATCCAAGGGACAATGCATCATCTTATTTAGGTACTATTCACAACCCCTTCAACAATTCACTTTGGTAAAATTCCTAAAAATGACCATTAAGTTTCATCATCATAATAGACTAGGGGAACAACCACTAGTTAAGTATTTGCAATGGGCGAGGATATATGAGATGAATCCCACTACTAAAACCTTAGAAAGAAGGCATCACTCTAAGTAATATGCTAACCAACTAAAGGCCTCTAATACATATTCACCCATTGATTAAGTATGGAAAGGGATCTCAACACTTAAGGGATATTGAACTTAACCTATCGCTTTATGCATTTATTAGATGCACTTTCTTGGCAAACAATCTTTACTATTAAATGGATTATGCTCAATGTAGTAAAACTCTAGTTTACAATGAATGGTGACTTTTGAATGCTACCCTTATAGTCCTAGTTCCAAAGTCTCACCCTAATCTAATTGAGAAAGATTACTAATAATAAATAATAATAATCTATTTTTAAGGTCACGACCAAGCCAGCACACCAAATTGGTGTATGAGACCCCCTTGTTTGTGGGACAAGGGACCCCACTCCGCCCAACGATTTGACTGGTAAAGTCTACGAAGGTATACATACCCTACCCCCCTCTGGATTTGAACCTGTGACCTCTTAAGAGGGTAGAAAAGTATAAAAGGGTAGTTTTATAAAAGTAACTTTTATACACTTAGTCAAATTTTAGCTTGTGCATGCCTTGCAACAGGTCCTCTTCCACAACTTATCTTCTCCGTGGATGAATTTCGCTACCCCTCCTGAGCTTCTTAATCAAAATACTCTGTCGCGCACTCCTTGCAGAAAATATGCACTCTCTTTGCATGTGAATCTCCAAGTTACTTCTCTTGGACTTGCTTTTCCCAAACACTCTAAAATTCTCAAAACGATTTCTCGATACTCAGCCAAGTATCAACTCTGCACACATTTCCGACAAACTTCCTTCAATATTGACTTTGAAGGACGACTGTGCACTCCTTGCAATAGTCCTTCCACACTCTATTGTTCCCTTTGAACAATATGACTTCGAGTGCATTCGGTCTACACACACCTTCAAACTATCTCTCATGAACTTTCTGAGTCAAAGCGAACTCTGTCATGCACACCTTGCAGACACTATGCACTCTTTGCGCATATGAAGTTCATGTTATCTCTTCTAAGCTTATGAGTCGAAATAGACTCTGTCAACGCACACCTTGCGGACAATATGCACACTTGCACTTGCTCGTAGAAGAGAAACAATTGAAACTTATCTAAATCTTCATAGATTCATACAGTCAACCATGTAAATGCATCTATAACATAAACACAAGAAATAACAGAGAATTTCAAATAGATAAAAATTATACCATTCATTCATTCAGATAGACACAACAACACCAAACATTTGGGACATCACTCCTATGTTATATTCATTCAGTTGTTATATAAATGGGTTTATACAATACTTCTCAGCAACTCTCCACTCTCAGCTGCAATGGAAATAGCTATCAATAACTAGAATGCCAACAACTTCAGCAGCCTCTTCTGGGAAACAATACATAGCTTTATACAAGAGGGGCTCTTCGAGCCTTTCCCTCCAACTACTCTAGATCTATCCTATCGAATTAAAAGCATTCAACTACTTAGGATTTATTACAATAAATATTTGTGATAGACAGATAAGATCAAACACATCGAATATGTACTACATGCAGCTTCATTAAAAGAAAATACATCCAATGATATCATGTGATCATCCAGCTTCAAAACATTAAATATGGTCTTTAATTACAATCCTTTCAAAAGATTTACATGATATGCCACTTTAAAATTTAAAATTCACTTCAAAATGTGTGCTAGGCGCTGAGTTGTCCTCCACTCGCACTTTGCTAGTGATGCTCCTGCATCACCTTTTGTCCATCAACAACCATAACTGTGAGGTCCTTGGTGGGGTGCATGAAAAGGTTTAGTTTCTTAGCAAAATTGATGTTTATATAGTTATGAGTACAACCTGAATCTTTAAGTATTTCTATATTTCTATGTTTTATTATTCTTTTTAGCCTCAAGGTCCTAGGTTGTAGGTGGAACTATAGGTTATCTTTTCTCTTTTCTTAGAACTTGGATTTTATAACCTTCTCGAGATGAGACAAAATATATTTTGTAATAGTTCTTGTATTTGGTCTTTATGTGTCGTTGTTTCTTTTTTAGATACGTCTTCTCCATTTCTATTTTGTTGGGTGCATGATACTAAAGCTAAGGATATTTTTGGCAACATTTTTTTTTTTACAAGAACTGGGAAATTTATATTAAAAAGTGTAGGAAAATCCACTGTAGTACAAAAAAGGGGCCATGAGTGACCTTCTAGAAATAGAAACTTTGAAACTTGGAAATGCTAATACAAAATTTGTGGTCATTGAGTTTCCGCCTTCCATAGCTATATCGTATCTATTGCATTTCGAAGAATACAATCTATAGAAAACTTTTTTTATAAATAGTGTAAAACAAAACTTGACACTTGAATTTTTATAAAAACTCAGCTACCGGGTTCCTTTTTTATCTTCGAATGTCCCTGTTGCTCCCAAATTGGATATGGGTAGGGCTCATTGAGGTTCGGGATTTGATTGACTTTGGATGAAGTTACATTCTTGGAGGCTCCGTGGGTGCTTGTTGGTGTACTAGGCTGCTGATGATTTCTTTCCATCTGATCCATTCGACTCTACATAATCTCCAAACTACTGCATTGCTCTTCAATTTGGCTCCTTTGAGCATAAATTTCATCTTGCAGCCTTTCAATTAGATGCATGTGTTGAGAGAGGGTCTCGGGCTCAAAGGTTAAAGTAGATTTGAGTGCTCCCATCTAAATTCACAACCTTTGACAACCTACACACTCCATCTCAGGGTCCAACTGATCAAAACCAACTAGTAAACCCTTGACGCCCTGCAAGTGCGATATCTCTGGCGTGCTTTGGTTCTTCTTATTATTTTCCATGNGGGGGGGGGAACACAATTCTGCAGAGAATTGGACTTCTTGAGGTATGAGAATATTTTGTTGGAAGGAGTAGGTCCCAACAAAGGTCACAGAGCGAAGACCTAGGTGAGGCAATGAATAGGCAGAGGGAGAGGTGGTGGGCGTGGAAAAGGATACCGAGGGGGAGCCCAAAATCTCTGAGAAGGAACTCTCTGAGACACAAACAATACTAGACAAACTATGTGTTTCAGGGAGAGCGAAGGATGAAAATGGCTTGTCAAAGACTCATATAAAATTCTCCCCAGCAAGGACGAACGTTGAGATAGATCCCCCCACGTGAAAATCAGTTCCAATTTCGTGTCAAACAGATAAATCACAAACTCTACCTAGTGTGTTGTACTTGGAGTCTTCACATCTTCGAGCCTGGGATTGAACCTAACTTCATCCTAACAAATCCACTTCACATCAGGGCTGCTACATGCTCGGTCCATCTGCATCAAAGCCTTCGGACTTCGATTACCCATGAAATTAGCTAAATGGATAAGTAGACCACTCGAAGCCATATTTCTGGCAACATTTTGTTATCAATCATTAGTATTTCAATTTTGACTTTATTGGGTTGACTTGTTCTACCTTGACTTCCTTCGTGAAGTGTGGTCAATGAGTTTAGATTTATGAGGAACTTTTTATAAGTCTTAAGTCATATCATTGACTCATCTTGTCTTTTAGTTAGTAGATCAAATCCTTTTATATTCTCATTAATCATCCTTGATGACTTGTCCTTGTTAAGCTTTGAATTATACCCAACAATGATTTCATTTACTAAGTTCAAAATTTCTACTTTATTTTTATCCACTATTTTTTAATAGTGTAGTTACGTGTCTTCACATAGCTATCATAGAATCCATCTCCTATCACATATGTGACAAATATTTCCCTTTATTAATTTTAGCCAAAAAAATTTCATGAACTTGTCAAATATATCCCATTTCCTATTAATTTGTCGACTTTTTTCGTTAACTACTTTTGTCCACCCCTTCACTCTTTTTGAGACTTTTGGATCTGATATATAATTTATGTGGCTCTATTGGCTTCATCTTCATATAATAACCCTATACTTGTGTCTTGTCATTATTACCCATTTTGGTGATGGCTTCTTGCAAGTCCACTTTAATTTTACCTTCTTTCCAAAGCATAAAAGGTCGAGAAATTAATATTTAACAAATTAGACTTTTATAAGCCAAAGATTTTGAATTTAATAAATTTAGACTTTATAAAGTGAGACAACCATATGAAAAATCCAAGTGAAAAACAAAATTATAAAATATTTGTGGGGGTGTGACCTTGGGAAATGTCATGTATGGATTGAATTAAAAAACAATGGTAGAGTTGTGATGTGGGGACGATGTGTGGTGTAGATTATGGCGGCGGCATGCGACTAGTAATTAAAAGATGATTAAGTGTGATAGTGTATGGCACTGTAGAGAAAAATATGTATCACTATGGATTGTACAACACTGATAGGTATGGAATTTGGTGGCAGTATGTAGATAATTTGGTGGCGGTACATGATACTTTAATTCGCAGCGATAACATGTGGTATAGAGGAGAAAAACATTGGTTGGGTCAATTTGTATGGAAATATAGTAGTTGTAGTGTACAAAAATTGTGGTTAGGATAGCATACAAAACAATACAATAGCAACATCAATATAGAATTATAGGTTGTGGCCAAGTGTGTATGGAGTAGCAATTGAGGGAAACAAGATTAGCCCACACTTGGCCAAATCAATGGCTTTCATACTAGATGTAGTAAACATGTTCATGTTTATTATTGAGTTGCAATAATATTTTTTCAATTGTATATATATTGAGTAATAATAGATAAAAATTGATAAGATATGATAAGCTTTGTGATGGTATACTTATAAGCATTGCTTGGTTACAAGGTGAATTGTTGTGTGTCCTTTGAACTTTTATTAGCTTTATTATTACTATTACTATTACTACTACTATTATTATTATATTTATGTTTATGTTTATCACAAAACCAAATAGTCAACTCTATATAGGTGAGTGATGGGGGGCACTCCAAATAGTTTTTAGAATTCCTCAAATCCAACTAAAGGAAGAAAAAATGGATTTCTTCCCCAATGGAGTCACCATTCTACTATGGTCTAGTTGGTGCTAGTGAGCATGAAATATCTTCCACCAAGAGGTTGAAGCTATTGGTGTAGACAAAAAGTTTGAATGGCGTTAATAAGAATACTTGATGCATAATTAATCCTTTCCCCTAATATACAAATATTAATATTATGAAATATGGCTGAAGCGAAACCTTGATAAAAAAACTCTTTATGTGGATTGCTAATGATAGAGTACGTTGGGAGAGGACCTTCACACTAGAACCTCCTCCTTGGTCTTGCACATAATATACATTTACAAACAACATTACCAAATTTTTCACACTCTTAACAGGTTAGAAATCAAACTAATGAAAAGATGAAACAACCAATCATAAAGCATATTTTGATTGGGAGAAAGGGAACCCAAAAATTTATATTGATTAAAAGTGGGGAATGAAATTACAAAAATAAATAACAATATCACCTAGGAGTAGCCATGGAGACGACCTTTTGACTTCCTCTTCAAGTGGGTCTTGTCCTCTTTGATTCATAATAGTGATTGGAAGATATTTTCTCCATATGGGTAGAATAAAATACTCAATGTTGATAACCATGAGATGCAATGAAGTTGGAACTAGAAAATGACTAAATCCCTTAGAACACTTGTGCATCATCACTTTATATTCATTGAAATCCTAGAACTCTTGAGAGATCCATGTATTTAAAGGTTTTATTTGTAAGATTCTATGCATGGGAAGTGAAGATGTTTCCCAAGTTAGTCCATGTAATTTCCTCTTTAACTCCAATAATTTATCACAACTGGAAAAAATGCAAGCTTACGATCCTTTTTCGATCTCTAAGTGTGCATGGAAACTACTAGATCACGTAGTTTGATGCGCTAGTGATGTATAAGAAGATTGCATGAGTATCAAACGTTAATCATGCACATTGCATGGCCTATAGAACCGAGGTGTTGCACAATCATAAATTTAGTCAACTAACATGGTTTGACTTTGATTCTCCACAGATACTTCAACCATTTTTTGTAAGTTAAGTCTTCATTGGCTTCACTATATTGGTATTTGGGTATAAATGATGTTTTATATGTAAAAAACTTCATCTTTGTAACTAAATGAAAATGGTGTGATAACAAAGGGAAACAAGAGATTAGTGTCCCCTTCTAGAAAGACATTCCCATAGGGTGGCAATGAAGAGAATGATAAGGATTGGCTAGGAATTCAAACTCAACATGGATATTGTAGGCTATGAAGTCAAATATGTCATGTTGGATGGATTGTGAGCATACTACCCAAGAAATCCAAGAAATGACAAGCAGTGAGACTACTCTTATACCTTATATAGTTGTAGCTTAATAATAAGTATAAAATCTACCCCATAGATATATTAGAGAACATTGAATTTAACCTTGCAAGATTAAAGATAGTAGTCAATTTCAAAATAATCAAAATCATGGATGAGAAAGATCCATAGCTTGCATTACTAGGAATTGAGTGGGCATACGATAATGATGTCATCATCATTCTAAAAAGATAAAATATATCCTTTGAAGTCAAATGGAAGTGAGTAGTCCAACCAATTGATTTGTATCAACGACCTGAATATATAGAAGCCACAAAGAAGAAATGGATGGAACCATGGTAGATCATATATACAATATAATTGCAAGGATGCTAGATGAATATGCCAACCCAACAAGGAATGGTGTTATTAGTTGGACCAACATAGGTTTCTTTGACATCAATTCAAAGGATGCACTGTATAATTTGTAGGAGTGAAACCATGAGTTGTCATCCAAAAATAGATCCTCTATCAAGAATGTTAGATGGTTTGACACAATGCTAAAATTATTCACTAGTATATGATGGTATAGACCACATAGGGGACTTTTTGGATCGATCAGTATATGAAATTGAACCAGAGAAGTGAATCCAAACACTGGACAAAACTCTCAAAGCCACTCCATTCCATTTGTAGGTAACACATAGAGAGTTCCTATAAAGTTGGGATGAGGCCCTGTCTAAAGTGGATCTGGTGATCCACTTCATGAGAACATCATAAATATATAACATAATTCCACATATCCATAATAAACAATATTTTATTTACTATCCATTTTACATATTTACTTGACATCATATGAGATACAATATGTGTATATAAATACATGTAGGGAATGATAAGTTGTGTCCTTGGCAAAGGTCATGACTTATCATATACTTATCATTTACATTATAATGCCTATTTGCAAACCTATAACATGTTATTACATAATCAGAAATGTAATATACTTTAAGTATATTACAAGTCTTACCCCCTTAAAAATGTTTGTCCTCAAAGAATAGTGAATGAGAAACTCATCTAATAAAATGACATTCTTTTTTCACTGCTATCAACTAGATAAAGTTGAAGACACGAGGGGATATGACAATCGAAGTATCGAACAATATTGACATATTGAAAAAGAATCAATCCATCCAAGGTGGATTTTTTTCTGTAACTCTCTGATGATAAGATTCTGGATTTGATCTTATTTGTTGACTTCGGGGCACATATATCTTTGGATGTCTAGAAATTTTGTCCTTATTAATGTATGGTTTAGTCTTGTCATGATTTACTTGAATCGTCATGATGATATTTGATTTTTTTGTATTTATTGGTGTGACAACATCCTTCGACTGACCTATGAATTTATTAGTGGCGATAAACGGTATGTCAACTTCAACAAAATCTGTGGATGTTTCTTTACCATAGAATTGTTAGTTGATATTGACTTCTGGAAACACTTCCACTGATAATACTACATTAGTAATCTGATTTCTAATTTTGATCCCTTATATTGAAGTCGATTTATCTTCAATTTCAACTTTTGGAGGATCTTCCACTGATACATCTTCATTGTTAAGAACATTAGTTTTTTCCATGTCGATCAAGTCAGTGCTAGTGCCCTTATCCATGGTTTGGGTTTCTTGTTGTGTCTTCCTCTTATTCTTCAATTTCTTCATATCTACCAATAGACTTTTATTATGATTTCTCAAATGATAAATTTCTTAATCTTTGGACAATAGTTCTTTATTGATATTTTCAGACTCTTTTTTATGAGTGATTTTTATATGACTAATTTGTTGTTGCGACTCTTTAATTTGTTGTTGAAATTTATAATTTTTTGTATCTTGATTCTCCAATTTTGTTCGGTTTTGAAAAATTTCTTCATCTTTGCTAATAAGAATTTTATTCAATTTCTTTAACTTTTCCATTAATTATGTGTGATTTTGTTGTTCATTTTGATCTGAATTCAATGATAGAGCAAGGTGCTTTGAATTAATGTCTCGCAACATTATTTTATTGGTAAGGTGCTCGAATTCTATGTACTTTTTATCAACATTCATGGTAAAAGTACCAATAGATTTCAACCAAGAGTTCCCGAGGACCACATCCACTTCCTTGGTTTGTAACACAAATAAATTGCATTTTGGGGAGTCCTCATCGATGTTTAATTCTAAATTATTAATCTCATCATCATACTATTGTGTAAGAGCTCTTTTAACTTCCTCTTTCGCAAGTTGTAATTTATTTGTCAATTTAATATCAATATAGTTCCAATGATTGGCGAGGTCAATGGAAATGCTTACGGTTTCATTCTGGATCCTTCATAACATACATATGACAATATCGATTGGTTCCAAAACATACCCAGAAGTGAATTAAACCTTATTTTCCATTTCACTCCTTATGAAATACTTTTCCTTCTATATCACTTGACTTTGATCTCTTCCTTTTACTTTCTCTCTCCAATTATATATAT
>ML843995.1:0-10566 GCA_009831015.1 Picea engelmannii | reverse complement strand
ATAGTTTCTTTGGTACTATGTAAGAAAAAAGTTACCATTGTAAAAAAACAATTGTCTCTGTAAATATATATTTTATATATAAGTCAATTGGGTTTGGCCCTAGTGGTTTGTGTTGAGGGGTGTTTCCCCTTGAACCCAGGTTCAATTCCCACAAGTGACATGTTGAGCTCTTAAATGAGTACATTATCGAAAAAGCTTCGACTTTCTATAAAACTTGGTTTACCTTGGGTACCGCCCTCAAAATGAGGGGAAGTGCCCGGTGGGTTTCCCCGGGAGTGTTTCCCTTGAATATATATATATATATATATATATATATTCAATGCCTTATTCAATTTACAACAATGTGTATAAATACATGTAAATGAGTAAAGTTAGCCCATGTTAGTCTACTTTGGTCTCTTCATTTTTACCTTCTTTGTTGGGAATGTAGTCATCTTGATTTTATTTGAGCTCCACATGACTATCTTTTTCATGAATAAATTCCAATTCAACGTGTTCCTTATCTTTGTCATATTTGTATTTTTCAAATACTTTATTTATTGACTCAATGAGTTGATTCTTAAATTAATCAAGAATGGTGGTTATATGTTTGGAAGATGTATCCATGGTATATCCACAAAATGGATATGGTGATTTTTTTTATTGGGTCTAGTAAAAAAAAATTACCGAGTCGGTAAAATTATTTTTTGATCACTCATTTACTAATGGAAAGGATATCTAAAATTCATAATTGCCAAGGAGAAAAGATAGAAACAACTTTTGAAACTAATTGGGGATCATATGCCTACAATTTCATGCCATTTGGGTTGAACAATGCACTAGTTGTTCTCAAGAATTGTCATAGGAACCTTTAGGTACTACATCCACAAGTTCCTAAAATTTTACCCAGATGATTAGACTATCCATGGCATATTAAAAGAGAATGGTATGATGTTGTGTTCAATGTTTGAAAGATGATAACAATTGTAGAACTCCCTAAACTTAAATAAGTGTACATTATGCACACCTGTGAAGTATGAGTCACTAAGAAAAAATTCAAGTGATTGTTAATTTACCCACCTCCTATAATGTCTAGACCTTGTTATCAACAATGGAGAATATTGGATACTACATGTGGTTCATCAAAAACTATTCCTCTAGAGCCAATCAAGAGATTGATAAAGAAATTGAAGAAATTAAGTGGATAAAAGAATGCCAAGCATCTTTTAACACAAGGAAAAAATGGTAAGTGATGTTACTCCGGTCTTTCAAAATTGGTTCTTGAATTCATTATACATGTATATGCATAAAGGATAACACTAGGGGCAATGTCAATGTAACATAGTGAAGGAAATCCTTACCATCCAATCTACTTCGTTATTCAAACCTTTCTCAAGTTGAGCACAACTACACTATAACATAGAGGGAAGGGATTGCCATGGTATATTCCCTATGGAAATTTGTCACTACCTATTAGGTGGTGATTTTTAATTTTATACGGACCACTCAAAACTCAAATACCTAGTTAATAAATATGTCTTGGAGGGATGTATATGTTGATGGCTTCTAATGTTGCAAGGATTAATCTTTGAAGTCATGGTAAAGCCAAGGAATCACAACATGGGATGGATGATTAATCATGCATAAAGTTTGGGGAATCAGAGGGGTTGATAGATGACCAACTACGTAACACATATTTATTCAAAGTAGAAGATATCTCACATTATCTTGAGGAAATCATACCCTTTTTGGCCATAGGATTTGCGCCAAAAGAATACATAGTTGTACAAAAGAAATAATTGGTCTCCAGAAATCTTGATTATCATCTTATTTTAGGACATGTATAAAAAACCAGAACATATGGCATGATCTGACATTGCATCCTAGACCATGAATGCTTGAACATCCTCTGGGAGTGTCGTAACAAGGTCGCAAGAGGACACTATGGTAAAATGCTATGACTAGAAAGATTTTGCAAGTAGGTCTCTAGTGCCCAACTACATTTAAAGATGCTAAATCATATGAAATGGCTTGTGATGTCTGCTAGAGACTTGGATAGTCATCGTTGAGAGACCAAATACCACTCTACATAGTGTTTTCCCTCCCACCTCTTGAAAAATGAGTTGTTGATTTGATAGGGCCTATCAAGAGTATCTCTTGACATTCAAGCATAAGATATATTATCACATCAACAGATTACCTAATAATATAGCTAGAAACAACTCCAACCACAAAATTGTTTAAATGGCACTACTACCAAATTAAATTTTGAAAATATAATTGCATGGTTTGGTTGCCCTAGAAGCTTAACTAGTGACCAAGGAAAGTATTTTCTGAATACAAAAGTTGTGGAAATGACTAAGAAATTCATGATCCAACACCATAGAAGCAGTCCTAGTATTTTAAGCCAAAGAAAGAGTGGATGCTTTCAAAAAGCTATAGGGGAATGGACTTACTAAGATCTATGTAGTGAACATGAAAGATTATGATGAGTGTATATCGATATTGTTATGGGTATATTACACCAACATAAAGAAGCTTACAAAACATACTCCTTTCAATTTGGGATACAAGAAAGAGATAATGGTGCCCATAGAATTCTTGGTCCTAATATTTCTTATAGTGAATGTGATTCATACGTCAGACAATGAGTCTCCATAGGAAATACTATTTGTACAACTAAAGTTGGAAGAAGAGATGTTTGTAACCTAGTTCCATTGAATGATCTAGAAGGCAAGGGAGAAATCTTGACAAGATCACCACATCAAGCATTGAAACCTTCAATAAAAGAGACATGGTATTATTCTACAACAACAGGGACCTAAAGCACCTAATCAAACTTTAGATGCACTAGTTGGGTCCATTTTTTTGTTGTTGTTGTGAACATACATTTGTTGTAGTTAAGATGGTAAAAATAAATGGAATGCTTTGTGAGGGGTGGATGAATGGCACCCGCTTGAAACAATTGAACCATTCCTAAAGTGTTATCGTGCCACTCCTATCATAAGAGTATTATACACTACATTCAATTCAATTTACTTTGTTTGAGTCAAATAAATCTCCACCCTATAGTTGAGCCTATTAGTTTAAGTTAGGTTTTCAATTCAGTTGCATCAATATCATTTCCTTTCTAGTTGCGTCAGTGTCTTTTCCAATTTAGTTGCATCAATTTCTTTACTTCTAATTTACTCTCTTTAATTTGTTTGAGTCATTTTCTTTAATTTATTTACTTCTAGTTTAGTCTGAGTAATAAGTTTGAGGTGATAGGAAAAGGAATCAAAGAATTGAGTTGTATGATCGATGGGACATGTAAGTTAGGTGACACCGGATGCAAATCTGCCAAATTATGGAAATATACAACGGTTCCAATTAATAGTAAATTCACTTTGATATGGCCATTAGGCTTAATTAATGGTAACTAAGACACCATGTACCATATCAAATGTAATTCTTCTATACAAGCATGACTTCGGCCCAATTTTTAGCTATATTGAAGTTTAGGTTTGACGAGAAGTTAAGTTGTTCATCTACAATACTACTTTACTACCATATGTGTCAGTTTAGTGACAAGCAAGCATAAATCAATAGATAAGAGAATGTTTACTAGTCATCTATAAGAGATGGGAAAATAAATATCCATATAGAACCAAACAAGACGGAAGTCATCCATGTCAACCCTATTGATATCAGAGTTCACTAATAAGGAGATTTCAAGGGTAAATTCGAGTATATGTGGATAGTGGAATGACAAACAATAAACTTTTCCTAAATTTTAAGCAAGAATTTTACGTGAAACAAGTATAGATAAGCAAAAGGGAGAAGCCAATCGAGGTTTTGGATGAATTTCAACTATTATAGGTATCCTCCATTATGAACATTGTAAAAGTCCCTACTTTTAGTTCCACATTACTAGTTCAATGTTGTATCGAATTTCTAATTAGTAGGGTACAACAAGTCAAGTTGTGGCTTGATCAACCCTATCCAGTTACTCTATATCATATCCACAACAAGTCAAGTTGTAGCTTGACCAACTCTATCCAATTACTCTATATCATATCCACAACATGACAAGTCTTTCCATGGATGGACCCAAGGTTTAAATGACTTTTCAAATTCATAAGAGAGTATAGAGGGTGGGTTAATATGACCTATACACAAAGCATGGCACCCATTCAGGGTTGAGGTAGTAAGTATGCACACAATTCTTCCATTATAACAAATATAGTCCAAATACTTATATGTTGGATAATGAGGAAACAAAAGATATGGGAATGCACACTCAACATCATGTCACTTGTAAATGTATGTGCATAACGTAATCAACTCATTTGGTGTCACTACGTAATGAATGAATTTGTGGAAGTAGTTAATGAGACCCACATGAAGGAGTATGCATTTAATTATGGCTACTTTTTTTTAGCATTCAACATGTTCAATTAGGAGGCCTCACAAGAATGTGAGTTGCTTCAGTTGAACAAAAGACATGTAATTTATATAGTATGCATACCATGATGATAGTTGGAAGATACAAAGGCCCTTGAGTTTCATGATAGGGGATTCAACAAATGGTACAATAGAATGATATTTGTGACATGGTATCAGTTATGGTTCCCAAAATATAATATCAACCACTATTAGAGTTGGATAAAGTTTGAGGTAACGAGGGATAATAGCTATGTTAAAACAATCATAGAAGTAGGGGACCAGATAGAGGTGAACCCCCTACCATTTATTCTTAATGAGTAGCTCATCAAATTGGAGGTTGAGATCTGGTTTTGTGATGCCATTAGAATATGGATTGTCATGTGATGTAGATGATAGGTTGGATGCCAAGTTTTGAAGCTTCGATTAGAGGGTCAAAGGTACAAGCTTGCCAAAGCCCCAAGGATCCCTTGTGAGTGATGACTTGGTAAAGCTTTGAATTCCATAATTAGGTTTCTTGTTAGAGCCAAAAAGATGGGAAAAGAAAAACCAAGTTTCAACATCATGTATTCCCAACCTATGTTCAAAATGGAAGAAAAAGTAAACATCAAACCCTGATAAGGTGAGATCAATGCTTTGAAATTGAATCATATTTGGTTGAACAATTGTTTGTTCCGCATGCCTATTGCTCTCTTGTGTGCAAAAGTCCCATACCAAATCCACCAAATCCATACTCTAAAAGTTCCATGATGGCACCCATTTATAATTCGATATTGGTGGGTATTTTGTTACTATAATCATTGAAAATATAATATTATAGATTCACAAGATCTACTTCAACACACTGATCATTATAATGTAAACAAGTAAAAAAACATCATAAAAATTTAAATATTGTCGAAAAATTTAAATGTGAATACAATATATATATATATATATATATATATATATATATATAATGTTTTGCACTAAGTATATTGATGCTCTATGTATTTTTCATATTGCACTGAGAGTGCATTGGAAAGCGGCAGCCATGGAGAATGAGTTAAATCCTTTGGAGGCAAAGGGCACTCTCTATTGAATCCCTAAGCAACTCTTGCATTCAAAATTGATTTGTGATGAGTTAAATGCTGGATACTTTGCCATTGTCAAATGAAGAATGAAAAGTTTCAAAGAGCTTGCATTATTCAAGAGGGTTTCCTCAGGCTTCAAGTTTTAGTTTTTTATTGCAATTTTTAGCCTCAAGTTATATTTCTTATTTTTTTTTTTTTAAATTTGTTTTTTAAGTTTCAATTGATTTATTATACATGTCTATGGTATTATATTGTAATTGCTTAGGAGTCAATTTTAGTTGAATTTCAATTAGTTGTTTGTGTTGGTATACAACTTTCTAAAGTTTTTAAATTTTCTTTTATTAATTTAATTTTTTTAAATAAAAATATTTTTTATTTTATGAAAATTGAAATTTTTTATTTTTTTATTTTTTTTTAGTAAATAAAAAACATATCCTTGTATTATATCATCATGAGTGTACACCTGTGCATCGTTTGATAGCCACCTGTTCCACCACAGAAGGGAAACTAGAACAGGTGGCTCCAAGCGGTGTTATGCCTAAAATGACAGATGTTATGTTTTACAAAATTTACAAAAATTGAGCAAAAGATGAGAGTTTCAACTAAGACTTTGATCCCGTTAGCTAGCCTAAGGCAGACTACATTTAGAGCCGCCATTACTAAGATGCTAATACAACTGTAAAAAGGAGTAAACAGATAATCATTATTCATTCTAAAAATTGAAAATTGACAAGAACCAGAGTCAGTGGAGCGTCGCGTCAAGCCTTTGGGGAACCTGGGTGTCCCTAGGCGGTGTAGACTGGAACAAACTTTTGCTTGCAAGTGGGGCATTGTGATTTCTGTAGGGCGTCTGAGAAGGCCTCGAACAAGAGATCCAATCGTTGGTGGATTGTTCATTGTCCATGTGCTTGCTCTTCTTGCCACTGCCAAATGTCAAAGAGAATCTCCAAGTGTTCCGCTGCCAGATGGTAGATAATTGGGCTCTCCTCATTGCCTATCAGTTGCCAACTAGGGGGGATTTCCTCCTCCACTATGCAGCCTCCTTCCCACGAACGAGGATGAAAGTCTTGGGAGGTGGAGGGCCTTGGGTCTTCCATTGTCACCAGGCTCGAACCTGGTGGAGGAGCAGAGGTTGGCCTAGCATCGCTCAACTTCGAGCCAGGATGTCGAATTGAGGGTGGAGCCACTTCTTTGGCTGTCTTGTGGGTGTCCTGTGAGGGCTAGGGTGGTGGAGGAGAGTGCCCAGTGAGGAATGAGGTTTCCAATTTGGGAATACGAAGGGGAGTCTGAGCTTGGGTCTGAGACGGAGGAGAATGCTCAGTGGGGGACGAGGTCTCCATCTTGGGGATACGAAGGGAAGACTGAGCTTGAGTCTGGGGTAAGGGAGGCGAGTTCTCCTCTTTGGGCATGCGCAGAGTGGATTGTGTGTTTCTTGAAGGTTTGTGGGAGTGGTTGAAATGAGCAATCAAGGCTCCCTGAGAGGCAGTGAGCCGATTGTCTCGGGTGTAAGCGTTCTTGTTCTTGAAGGAACGCATGGGCTTGCCACGGTCCCGAGACATGATGAGAACCAAGGAGGGAGGGTGACTGTGGTCGGGAAAGATACAGAGGATGCATAGGAGGCAAGCAAAGAGGCCAAGATAGTCGAGAAACACTGCGCAGAGGAGGAAGCTTGCAAATGACGAGTGGAAGTGCGCGCCTTGGCCAGGAGCGTCGGTTATAACGTCACTAGGAGCCATGGAATCCATTGAAGGCTGACGGGACTGGTTCAATCTCCTAGTACCAATGGTCTAGCTGGAACACTCATCCGTGAGCTCCTCCAGGCGCACTGAATTAATCTCCCTTGTGGTGAACACCATGGGGAATTAATAGCGTCAGGGGTGGCAAATTGGGGTATTAAATCCCCTTGCCAATGATGTCTTCCACCTGTCTCCCTCCTTTTGCCAGATGTCACCCCATCTGGGTGAATTCTTTATTTTCTATTAGTTGAAGAGAGTGATGTGATTATTTTTATGTGGTTTTAATAGGTATTGTCAATTTCAATATTTAATTAAAAAAATAAAAATTAAAAAATCCTTCGGAATGCCACCTAGCCATCACTTTAATTTGTCATTTAATGTGAGCATTCTTGATGTGAGAGATATCATTATTTTAATCCCTTCATGATGTAAAAGATATCATTTTTTAATCTATTTATGTTCCATTAATTTATGTTTTAGTACTTCATTGATTTGATAGTACTTCTTACTTTAGCCTTGTCATTTAATGTGGTAATTCTTATTATTTATTCTTTAAAATTGTAAATTTTAATTGTATAGATAAATTTAGCTCTCTCAAAAATTTACATTGAAAAAGAAACTGCTCCCTTCCCCTTGATTTCAAGTGTATAGATAAATTTAGTTCTCTCAAAAATATATATTGAAAAAACAACTTTTCACTTCTCACTTTTGTTATGCAATATATTCCTCTTATTTGCATTTTCATTAACAAAATCAATTTTTACTCCATTTCCATCATTTTTACCACTTTAACCTCTAATTGTTTTTACAAAATAATGAGAAAAAGGTGGCCAACTAGCCATCGTGGTCTGTAAATTTCTTCAAACATTAAGATTTACAAATCACTAAGTTAACATTAAAACCATTAATTTTTTTTGAAAACCTAGTTATTCATGAATGTTCAAATAAAACAAATAAGTAAAAATAATAGTACGACACAGAGCAAAGCCATCATCTTGTTGTAGATGGAATCCGTCTACTACTTGTGTATTTTAAATATTTTTACCAAGTTCCATGAAATTTTATTATATATTAAAAATATCTCGAACCAATTAACATCACATCCTAACAACATTTAGACCTATGGACCAGGGACTTCTTACCAAAAGAAGAGCTTGACAATTAACATTTTGATCATTTTTCGACGATGTTACTCAGCTACAAATTTGGCAACTCGAATTTCGCTTGCATAGATGGATTAGGAAATTTTGAAAATAATTACAACATTCGTATAACTTAACACTTTAAAATTATAATGTTATTAAAAAATTGATTTTAAATATTTTAAATGAAAAAATTATATAACGTTGATCTCAAATCTAACAATATATTGCATTTATGTTACTTATGGGTAATATATATTTTCAATTGAAAGTAGCTCAAAAGTACACACGAAATTTAAATGTTACTTCAAAAATAACACATTTAGATATAAATAAATACTAATTATAAATTAAAAAAAAAACAATAAATTATTACAAGTTTTAAGTGTTTTATAATTGCTTTAACTATTGGTTTTGGATTACATACAACTACTATAATTGATTTAACTATTAGTTTTGAACTACATACAACTATTATATTAAAATATTAAAAGGCAGGTATAACCAGCTTTGTTGCTAACTTCCCTTGTTATGTTAAGCATTTGTAATTTCTAGCACTCATTCTTGTTCATCGCAGGTGAAAATTCATGAAAATATTGTGCATAATGCATGATTTTTCTTTTATCACTAAATGGATTGATTGAAATAATATTTACATGTGATACATGGAACTTGTATTGCAGATTTATGCATGAAGAAGAAATCAAGTTTTTGGCTTTGGAAAGTGCAAGAAGAAGAGTCAAGCATCAAACAAAACAAGCTTACCTTCAACATTCATGCTTTTTCAAAACTTGAAATTTTTAAATTGAACATCAAGCCTTTTTGATCCATTACAAATTAAAGGGAAGTGAACAAATAATTTTGATTATGAGTGCATGGTCGGGCATTGTTTTTTCATCTTGAACTTTGAGAACCTCCATGTTTATGTATTGCATTTTTTACTCGTGTTTGAAGTTTAAGGTTATACATTTTTGTTTATCACAATTTTTGGTGAAAACGCAACTTTTTATTGCTTAAAATCCATTTTTGAATGTATAAATGGATTCAACTTCTTGAAAAAACCCTTGGAGCACACGGATTGTGCAGATTTAAAAACTAAAATCTACAATTCAAACAATTCCTAGCCAAATTTCAAGCAAAAGTAATTGGAAAATATGACAAAAAATAAGCAAAAATGTAGAACCTTTTAAACTGTCTTAGAATTTCTAGCCATATACTTGTTCCTGGAAAAAATAAATTCATGAAAATTTTGAAGCCTGATTGTTTGTTTCTCCTTTCCATTTATTTTCTTAGTTTTAATGTTATTTGTTGAGATTGTATTTGAAAATTTGTATGCGAGGAGGAGTGTTGAATTTAAAGTTCTTCATGCATCGAAAGTTGAAAGGAGGAAAATAACAAGTTAAGGAAACAAACAATGCCCAAGCATGCAAACTTTGTTTGAAAACTTGAAATAGTTGAAATTTCCCAAACAAAAAATTGATTAAGCATTGTTATTTGAACATGGAAGAGTATGCTCTTGTGATTAAAATGAAGCTTATAATTCATTAGGCAAATTTCATTAACGAGGATACTTTGAGCTTACGAAGCAAGTTCCATTAAAGAAATCCCATTTTGTTTCTTAGCAGAAATCATCAAATGATCCTCATGATATGATACATGAACTCATGCTAAAACTTTTTATTGGTACAACATAACTACTTTATTTTATAATGGGTAATTATTATTATATTTGTCACTTATATGAATGTGACTTTATTACATTATTGAAGCCTTATATTATAACACTCCCTCCTATGGCTACACTACTAGCTATTAAAAACTTGATCAATAGCTAAACATTAAAGTAAACTTCTTAAATATCTTATGTTCCAAAATAATTCTCGGACCAAGTAGAGTTGTCTTCGAAAATAGTTCTTGGACCAAGTAGAGCTCCATCAAGCTACCTCATAACCCTTGTAAAGGTGTATCTCTCCAGTCGAATTATTGGATTCTACTTCTCCAAACTTCCAAATTATGAATCTCTTGAATTAATGGACAACCATCCATATTGAGCTACATCCACAATGCTACATCTAGTTATCTTGTGACTCTTGTAAGGGTATAATTCTCAATATTCACAAAAACAAAATCTCAAACTATATGTTCAACCATCAATATTGAGCTTTATCTACATTAGATCCATTCTTGTCTTTAAATTTTGGGCGCCTCAAAACA
>ML843994.1:38188-55354 GCA_009831015.1 Picea engelmannii | reverse complement strand
GAATTATTAGAGTGTGGATAATTGTGATATAATTCTTCATGAGTTAAGAAGAAGAAGAACATGTAGCATTAATTGACAATTTGTTTTTCTATAATATGCATAATTCTAACAAAATTATTTCTTGCACATTTTGTAGAATTAGAGGTACAATTAGATAAATTCAAGACTAGGATTATATATTATATTCATGGAAGCATGAAAAAGATTTTATAAGTTGGTGAGGAAATAAAGAGCTACAAAGAAAGTAATGAAAAGTGGATAAAGAATGCAAGAAGTGTGGAACAAAAGTATTAGTCAACAAATACAGAATATGAATGAATTGCAAGATACAACAACAAGAATCCTCACATAGGAAATTAAGTCAGTAGGTGAATAATTTCATTAATGGGAATAGAAAGGAAAAGCAAGTCTCCATAACATTTAAGGAAGAGAGGCATAGATAGTTGCAAAGCTTGATTTGAAAGAGAACTAGGAGCTTAAAATGTGGTGTGTGAATAATCTCTATGTGTCAAGCATAGGAGTTCCAGGGAAGGATTTATTAGATATGACTTATATACTTGTCTAAAATTACTAAGAGAAGTAAATCCACTTCTCATATCATATTTCACAGTGGAAGAAGGATGTCGATGCAGAGGAATTGTAGATAGAGTAATAAATGCTCTTTCACTTGAAAAGTTCCATTGAATGAAAATAGACTTCCATTGGGGATGGTATTAAGTGCGATATGGTTTCATTGAGAAATGTTAAATGAATTAATCTAATGTTACACTCTTGGGGCTGCGCGACCTCCTGATCAAGGATCGATCGACTTCGGGAGATGAATTAGCTTACAGGTTCGTGTTGAACCTTCACAATTGTTCCCACAGGTAAAATTCCTAAACTTCAGGCACATAATATCCCTTTTGGGAATTTTGGAACACCTGCAGGGTCCTCCACATGACCCTGATTGAAAACCATGGGCTTAAACTTCTGTCCTTCCTCTTTGTGAATTTCCTCTGGAGTTCCTTTTCTCCTAAGTATTGGATCTGTCGACACGTGTCCCTCACGGCGAACAACCTACATATATTTTGGCACTTCGAGAGTTCGAGCTTCACTCCATTTCTCACCAAGCTTCCCCTCCAAATTGTTCCTCTTTCAAAGTAACTAATCTTTTGTCACGCATCCTCTTGACCCAACGGTTAGGAGTCGCTCCTCTCTTCGGACTTCGATGAATTTTGATGCTGCACTACCCCTTCTTCCCAGATATATTCTTCCCTGAAATGAATGATACGTTGACACGTATCCTCCTCTGGATCTACAGTCTAGATGGACTTCAGGTTTTGTAACTTCAGACTTAGAGATTTCTTAAAAAGAAATCATGCTATGCACTCCTTGTGCTTCATAGTCCTAAACTCTTTGACACTTATTCGATTCCTGACCCTATGCACTCCTTGCACCACTCTATATAAAGTTATCGTTATCCCTCCTGAGCTTCCCTGAGTCAAATCTCGACTCTGTCAATGCACACCTTGCAGACAATATGCACTCCTTGCATCCAAGCTCTCAAAAGAGAAACAATTGAAACTTAATGAACACTTCATAAGTCCACATCTCAACTATGAACAACATACATAAGTATAATGAAATAAACACATAGAGAACATATCATTCATTCAATACACATTGAAATGAACATTTTCCAAGTTTTTTGGAACAATTCTTGTCTATTATATTCATTCATGAAGTATTTACATAAATAACATAGTTTTTCACTGGCTTTGGACTCTTTATGTCTATGTTATATTTAACCTCACATGCTCTATCTTCACACTCTATTTTGTCTTACAATACAATACACAAAACCTAACTAAGGAGTGGCTTCTTGAGAACTTCTTCATCCTATCTGAATTTTATCCCATCGTCGTTCTAGCGGTTACCTACTTAGTCCTATTACAATAAATATGGGTTATTATCATATAAGAGTTGACACTCTACATATGTAACACCTTAAAGTTGTCTAAGAATTTAAAACATTATGCCATTCTTAGGCAGTGACCTAACTTTACAAACAAAGTATTTAAAAATGATATTTACAAAATATCTCAACAACTCGCTCTGCTTCTGTTAAATGTTGATTTGAAATTTTTGTACGTTGAGGTTTCAAATTTTTCCTCCTCTCTTGGCCTCTTTTTCTTTGATGGTGATGCTCCTGCATCATACTTCATTGGCTAAAATACTCATGGACTCATGTCCATGAGCTCCTACACTATTTTTCCATGCTTCAAAATGTCAAGTTCAGTGACCCAACTCGAGTCTTCCATTGGGTGATCTTTCCACTTCACCAAATATTCAAGATACATCTTTCTCCTGGTTTTCTTCCCAACTCTATGTTCTAATATTTTCTCCATATGAGGTTTTTCTATTGTGGGCATATGTTTTTCCCATTGAATCTCTTCCTGGTCATCTAGTTCTCCTGCATCATCTCTCATGTAAGGATATAAGTTTGCAACATTGAATATCAGTGACATGCCAACATTGTCTGGAAACTCAAACTCATAAGCATTGGATACAAATTTTATGAGGATATTGCATGGTCCTATATTCTTCATCTTAAACTTGTTATATGTTCCCCTTGGAAACCTTTCCTTTCTCAAGTGAGCTAAAACTTCATCTCCAACTTCAAATTGAACTTCTCTCCTTTTCTAATCAACTATGTTCTTCTACTTTTGATTACTGTCATGTATTTGCTCTCTGAATCGATCATGGAGTCTCTTCATCTCCATAGAAAAGTATTCTTCTCCAGTGCTCCTGAACTCATCTTGATTCATATTTCTCAATTTTTTAATCCCTCTCAGTTGTATTCCATACACTATTTCGAATGGATTTTTCCCAGTGATCCTGTTCACCGAATTGTTAAATGTGAATTCTGCCTGTGCCAGAATCTGATCCCACTAATGGCCCTTCTCTGTGACTAAACTCCTCAATAAATTTCCCAGACTTATGTTTAGTACTTTAGTCTGTCCATCTGTCTAAGGGTGATATAATGAACTGAAGGAAAAGTTTTTCCCCAGCCTCTTCCATAGAGTTCTCCAAAAGTGTCCTACAAAATTTGTGTCTCTATCTGAGACTATGTACCCGGGAAATCTGTGTAGTCTCACAACTTCCCTAGAAACAAAATTGGCTATGTGTGTAGCATCGCTTGTTTTCTGACATGGTATGAAATGTTCCATCTTAGAAAATCTGTCTACCACAAAAATTATGAAATCACTTCCCTTCTGGGTTCTAGGTAATCCCAATACAAAATCTATACTAATTGCATTCCAAGGCCTTTCTAGAATAGGAAATGGTTCATACAAACCAGTGTTCTGATGTGTCCCTCTAGCATACTAACAAATTCTGCATTTGTTAACAAACTTCTTCATGTCTTCCCTCATACCTAGCTAATAGTATGAACTGTTCAATTGTGCAAGTGTTTTTTCATGGCCGAAATGTCCGGCTAGAACTCCACTATGATTTTCTTTCAGCAGATTATCTCTCATCGAGCATCTTGGTATGCATTGTTGTCTTCCTTTGAAAAATAATCCATCTTGGATTAAATATTATGTCCCTATATTTTTGTCCCCCAACAAAGGATTCTCACATGCCTCATAAGCCTCCTTAAAATCTGTATCTTCTTGGTAAATCTCCTTAAGGTGTTCAAACCCTAAGGTTTTCACTTGGAATTCATGTACAATCAATCTCTTCTTGCTCAAAGCATCTGAATCTTTGTTAGCACTTCCAAAAATATGTTTAATAAAAAAAGTAAAATTCTGGATGAATTCTACCCGCTTAGCATGCCTTTGATTCAAATTTTCTTTCCTATTAATAAATTGTAAAGCTTGATTATCACTATAGCAGACAAACTCCTTTGGATTTAGATAGTGCCTCCACTTCTTGAAGGCTTGAATCACTGCATAAAATTATTTTTCATATGTGGAATAATTTTTCTTGGTGTCATTCAGTTTCTCACTGAAATAAGCAACTGGATTATTATCTTGACTCAAGACTGCTCCAATAGCTACTCCACTCGCATCATATCTTACCTGAAATGTTTTCCCAAAATATGGTATGACTAGAATTCGTTGTCCTATGATATTCTCATTCAACACTCTGAAGATTTTTTCATCCTCCTTTGTCCAATTAAAATACTTGTGTTTCTTTTTCACAGTATCCAGTATGGGTGTACATATACCACTGAAATTTCTAATAAATTTTCTATAAAAACTTGCTAACCCATGAAATCTTCTCATGTCAAATATGCATCTAGGAGATGGCCATTCTTTGATTTCTCTCACATTATATGGATCCATCTTCAATTCATTTGAAGAGATCACAAAACCCAAGTATATGAGCTTTGTCTTCATCAAAGAGATTTTCTTCAAATTTATCAACAAATTTTCTTGCTACAACCTCCTCATCACTAATGTCAAGTTTTTAAAATGTTCTTCCTTTGTCTTACTGAAGATTAGCATATCATCTAGATATACAATCACAAATTCTCCTATCAATTCTTTGAACACTTCATTCATCAACCTCATAAATGTGTTTGGGGAATTTTCCAACCCAAATGGCATGACTAGCCATTCAAACAAACCTTCACTTTTCTTGAATGTTGTCTTCCATTCATGTCCCTCTCTCATTCTTATCTAATGATATCCACTCTTCAAGTCTATCTTTGAGAAATAGCTTTCTCCACTTAATACATCCATAAAATCATCCATTCTTGGAAAAAGGAATCTATACCTGATGGTGATCTTGTTGATGGCCCTAGAATCTGTACACATTCTCCATCCTCCATCCTTATTTGGACTCAACACAGTTGGTACTGCGCATGGGCTTAGAATTTCCCTGATTAAACCTTTATCCAACAACTCCTGGACTTGACTCTTTACTTCTTCATTCTCTCGAGGTGTCAACCTATATGTTTCTTTGTTTCAAAAACTAGCTCTTGGAATAAGGTCAATATGATGGTTGATACTCCTAATGGGTGGAAATGAGTGAGGTAACTCATCCACTACTATGTCAACAAAATTCGATAACAGTTCCTAGAAGTATTTGTAAGGAAAACCCTTGGCTTCCTAACTACAACAAACTGCATTTCTTATTCCTTCTTGACCTCATTCAAGAGTTCCCTCTGACTCATGAAAAGTATACTCGAACTATCCTCCATCTTTGGCTCCTTGTCTTCTATTGGCAACAACATGTGTGTTCTACCATTCTTCTGTAGGGTGGAAGTATTTTTTCTCCCGTCATGAATGAAATTTATATCAAATTGCCATGGTCTCCTCAACAAAATATGACAAATATCCATAGGAATTACATCACATAAAATCTCATCCCTATAGCCTCCTATTTTAAATTCAACTTTACATTGTTGACTTACCATTACTTGATGTCCCTTATGAAACCATGATACCTTGTACAGATTTGGGTGTGCAGTTGTCTCTACCTCCAGTTTCTCCACCATCTCTGTGGATACTAGATTATCAGTGCTCCCACTGTCTATCATCATCTTGCAAACTCTGTCCTTTTTCTTCCAAGCTGTCTTGAACAAATTTGTTCGTTGAATTGGGTCTTCTACCTCCTTATCTGGATTTAGAAGAACTTTCCTCATCATAAGGTTCCTTCCTCCTTCTGTTGCTTGTTCTTCCACATCCTTCTAAGCCTCAGAATTGTGTGCTTCTCCCCCTCCAATACCTTTCTTCTTCTCAGGGAATTCACAAGACATGTGTCCTATCTTTCCATAGGCATAACATCAGACTTCACCTCCTCTGCCTCTTCCTCTTCCTCGAGGATAGGATTTTTTTCCTCCGTGTTCTCCTTATTTATAACTTACACCCTTTTCAAGGTGATTATGATGCTTTCCAACCTCTTTCTTTTGCTTCTGGAACTCCTCTTGAGAGGTTCCCTTGCCTCTGCTTGAATTTCCTCCCCTGTTTCGTTGACTTTGTTTTCTTCCCAACTTCTCTTTAACTTTCAAGGATACATGATAAGAATCCTCGATTGTGCCAACAGACATCATGCTGATCTCCTCTTGTATCTTGTATCTCAACCCATTTATGTACCTGACTATTTTTTCATAGTCATTTTCCTTTTGTCCAACCCTGATATTCAGTTTATAGAATTATTCAGTGTACTCTTTCACTGATAATATTTTCAGTCTCAGGTTCTGCAACCTTCTGAACATATTTATCTGATAGTATTTAGGGATAAATTTTTCTTTCAACTTAGCGACCATCCTATCCCAACCTTTTATTTTTTGTTTACCTCTGCATATGCAATCATATTGTAGTTCATCCCACCATAATGTTGCATGACCTTTCAACATGGTTATTGCATGCTTCACTTTATTTTCTTCTTCAATTTCTTCATAATCGAAGTATTTATCCATAGCACGTACCCAATCTAACAATTCTTCAACTTCCAAATTACCTTCATACATTGAGACTTCTATTTTTTCTCTGGCTCCTATTCTCAAAACAACTCTTAGCAGCCGTTCTTCCATAGGTTCTCCTTTTGCAGCTCCTTCTTCTTATACCTCTTCACTTTTAGGTTCACTGACGTCACCAACATCTGGTGTTCTCCTCTGTGATGTTTCCATGGCGTCCAATCTCATTCTGAGTCGCCTTGTTTCTTCTTCCATTTTTGAATTCACTCTGCACCTTCTAGGTGGCATGATTCCACTTCTTTGATTTCCTTTTCTCTAAATTGATGCTATCAAACAAAAATATTTTACCTTCTCACCTTTTCCTAAAATTTGCATACAAAATTCCACCTTTGATACCACTTGTTGTAGACCCCCTACACTCTCGGGGCTGCGCGACCTCCCAGTCAAGGATCAATTGACTTAGGGAGCTGAATTAGCTCAGAGGTTCATGCTAAACCTTCAAAATTGTCCCCACAGGTCAAATTCCTAAACTTCAGGTGCGAAATATCCCTTTTGGGAATTTCAGAACACCCGCAGGGTCCTCCATGTGACTTTGATTGAAAACCATGGGATTAAAATTCCACCCTTCCTCTTTACGACTTTCCTTTGGAGTTCCTTTTCTCTAAAGTATCAGATATGCCAACACTTTTCCTTCATGATGAATGTCCTAGATATATTTCCCCACTTCATACATTCGTCAGTTTGCGCTTCACGCCACTTCTCACCAAGCTTCCCCTCCAAAGTGTTCCTCTTCCAAAGTAACTAATATTCTGTCGTGCATCCTCTTGACCCAATGGTCAAGATTCGCTCTGCTCTTCTGACTTCAGTGAATTTTGATGCTACACTACCCCTTCTTCCCAGATATCTTCTTCCCATAAATGAATGATACGCTGACACGTATCCTCCTTTGTATCTACAGTCCAGATGGACTTTGGGTTTCGTAACTTTGGACTTAGAGATTTTTTCAAAAGAAATTCTGCTATGCACTCCTTGCGCTTCATAGTTCCGAACTCTTCAAAACTTAGTCAATTCATGACCCTGTGCACTCCTTGCACCACTCGGTCTAAAGTTACCACTATCCCTCCTAAGCTTCCCTGAGTCAAATATCGACTCTGTCAACACACACCTTGCAAACAATATCCACTCCTTGCATATGATCTCTCAGAAGAGAAACAATTGAAACTCGATCAACACTTCATAGGTCCATATACTCAACAATGAACAACATACATAAGTATAATTAAATAAACACACATCGAACATATCATTCATTCAAATACACACTGGAGTGAACATTGTCCAAGATTTTTGGAATAATTTTTGTCTGTTCTATTCATTCATGAAGTATTTACATAAATAACACATTTTTTCATTGCCGCCAGACTCTCTATGTTCTTGTTACATCTAACCTCTAATACTCTATCTTCACACTCTATTATGTCTTACAACACAATACAAAAAACACAACTAAGGAGTGGCTTCTCGAGCTCTTCTATGTCCTATCTGAATTCTATCACATCGTCATTCTAGCAGTTACCTACTTAGTCTTGTTACAATAAATATGAATTATTATCAGATAAGAGATGACACTCTACATCTGTAACACCTTACAGTCGTGTAAGAATTTACAACATTCTTCCATTCTCAGGCGGCGACCTGACTTTACAAACAAAGTATTTAAAAACAATATTTCCAAAATATCTCAGCAAATCCCTCTGCTTCTGTTAAATGTTGATTTGAAATTTGTCTATGTTGAGGTGTCGAATTTTTCCTCCTCTCTCGGCCTCTTTTTCTTTGATGGCGATGCTCCTGCATAAAAAATCATACGTTAAATTATTTTAAATTAAATATACACAAAAAAATATTTGTAAAGTTTGTGTATGATACACACACAACATGATGATGCATGTGGCTATGTGCATAAAAAAAAATTGAAAGTGAGCCAATAATCTAAAGATACAAGTTTGAATATGTATTTGGAATGTATCATAAGAATTCAAGATATGGAATATTGGATAGAGTGCACACAGATATGTTGGGACATATTTGAAAATGTTTTATTAATTCAAAGGCTATGATACATGCATTTTTATTTTACGTGACAACTAAAATAATTTTGAATGTGATGTTGCATGTTGGGAAATGATTGGAGCTATTGAGAAAGGATAGTTGTCAATCGTGGACATCCTCAAGCATATGAAAAATATAATAAGTTTGTTGTTGAAATTTGTTGAAGGGACTTTAGAAGTCCCTAGGAAGCACCATCAATGAGGTAATATCAGAGAGAGTGTTGGAAACTAGAACATGTATAAAAGTGTTCATGCCTATGTGGCATAAGATATGGAGAGATTGGGTAAGAATCCCTTTTGAAATAATTTACTATTTTAATAATATGAAATAATTTTGAATGGTTGTTGTATTCCATTGATACCCAAGAAGGGTATGGTTTAGGAAGATGAACCTAAATGATGGAGGTGTGAATATTTGGTAGTGAAGGATGATTGAAATCCTTGGAAGAATTCATGAAAAGGTGTGTCATGAATGAAATGACCAATTGAGAATGATTGAGAGAAAAAATACTCATAATCAATGCATTGATTACATGCATTGAGGATATGCATGTGGTAAGAGAGTGGGCATATATAAGATTGCTCATTCTGGAAGGATTATCTTCCAGTACTCTACGAAGTTGTAGAGTGGTAAATAAGGGAATTGGGTGGCCTGGACTACTAGCACCCTGATTTTCCAACAAGGAAAGAATGCTTGAATGCATCCCTACAAAAAAAATTAATTTCATCTATTGATTGAAGTCATGATCATCTTGAGGCAGGAAATATAGATCATCTATAATAAGGAATGTAGATAGAGTCTCCATGTGGTGAAAGGTTGGTTGAGTTCCAACACACCATGGTAAGAGTGCCTAACATGAAAAGTAATAATTTAAAACCAATGCAAGGATGCATTGCGTGTGCGTGTGGCCATGGACCTCGACACACTAATAAGATTATTTTAATGATTAGTCGGATTTGAAAATGTTTGGTATGTTGAAATAATGCATTTGTAAGGAATGATATTTCATTTTGACTTATGTCATGAATAGATAAAAGTGATTTTATTGTTAGTATGCACCATTTAAGAATTTCTTGTGATGCCATTGTGAAGGTGCAATGAAAATGTATGAGCATGGAAACTAACTATGTGTTTGGTTGATTGTAATTGAAAATGCAGGAAGAAGGGTCTTGGATATGGCAGTAATGTAAGCCATAAGGAATACTAGTGCCTGTTGATTGTAAGAGATCCAAACTGTTATGAGAAAAAAATATCATGCTTGATAACTCTGGTTCCAATATGGAACAGATCTGAAAATGAAATGAAATTGTGAAATTTAAAATCTGTAATTTGAAAAGAAATTTGATTGAATTAATGAAAATAATCCCACAAATTTTGTAGGCATGTGAACACAGGTGACATGGAGAGATCTATATAGGGAGGACAGATGGGGGGGTTTTCAAATAAGAAAGCATGGAAGAGGGCCATTGTTGTTACAAGAGAACATTGTGATAAGTCATCATCACCATACGAATGTTTTGTTGTGGTAAAAAAGGCTAAAGAGATGTGAGTAGAGAAAGTCAGAGGAATTCCTTTCTAGAGAAATATTTGAGGATGCTTCAGTTGTAAGACTCAGTGAAGTCCCTAAAAACTCTTCTTGTGCAAGAAATTTTGGGCAGGAAAGATGGATCGCCTGAGGGAATGTATGGTAGAGAAGGGGATGCTTGAGCCTGAGCCTGAAAGGTGAGTGACTGCAAGGAAGGGGGGGAATTTTATATCTCATGTGCAGGACTTGGTGGAGTATTTAAAATTTTGTCATCTATTGATTGGGATCACACACATAATGGGTATGTCAAAGGAAAAAAAATGATCCGATAAAATATGACAACCATATGGATGTAGATCCTTGAAATACACAGATAAGTATTGTGTTGATTAGCGAATATTTCCTCTTTATTTTGAACAACAATAAATTGTGTTGCATGAAATTGTTAATAATATTCTTACTGTTGAAATTTATTGTAGGCATGTGTTAATTCCAAGAATTTGGAAAAGGAAAAGACTATGAAGAAAAGGAAGATGATACTGAATCAATTGAACGATAAAAGCATGGAAGTTGTACTAAGAAAGAACACCATGGATGGTGTTCCTTTGAAGGGGGAGGGGATTGTAACACCCCCTTTCTAAACCCCTAATTATATGTAACTAATAATGATTAATGATTTCCATGTGATGGCCTGTAAATATTTTAAATGTATTATTGTTTTGATTGAAAATGCCAACCAACTGACTATGGGTGAATCCTTAAAAGTATTGGCCATGATAACACTAGAGAAAAGAGTGAGGAAACATATAGAGGGGGGTTCATCATGCCAATATGACCAAATATTCCTTACTGAAACACTTAATATGAAAATAATAAATTATTTCCCTGATTCTAAGAAAAAGTAGTTAATGAGAAGAGGGATGGTAGTTGAAAAACCACCCACCCAAATGAATGAGAGCATGGGAGGTCTTGCTAAGAAAAAAAAAATATCAACCTAAAGTACCATAAAGTACCATTTCCTGCAGCCTTATTTACTCCACAAGTTTCCTTCTAAAAAAATGCAGAAGGATAGGTCGAGAACCTTCCTCACAAGATAACATGCAGGAGACACAAGAGGAAAAAGACAATAACTGGAGGGACTCAATGAGGAGTCCAAAACCCAACTTGAAGAGGAGGCCATGAGATTTATGTAGGAGAGAATCTAATAAACCTTGATGAAGGCCTAGGTTAGGGGGGTGAGGAAATCCTTAGAAATAGTGGTGTGGAGGATATTAACCTTCACAAAAAAAAACTATTGTAGAACCTAAGACAAATTTTCCTTGGTGGTATCATGGCTTGGCACAGGGGTGGCCTATTTTCGAAGTTGTAGAGAACGCAATGCCTATGATTGGGTGGAAAGGTGAACACCTACAATTAGTTGGCTTCTCACAACTTGTAAAACATAAATATTTATCTATTCCATCTAATTAAATTGAAATGTGTGGCTATATACTTACATCGATGCCTATAATTGTATGTATAGTGTATATCTGAATAAGAGGATCTTGCATCCTACCTCAAATAACTAAGGATTGTATAAACAAAATCCCCCCTGTAAATATAGTCATAAATATAACTACATGTTTGTACCTCTCATGTGTGTAGTAGGACATTTTGCTGCAATATGATGCCTAAGAAAATAAAATGGGCTTAAAGAAAGAAGAGTGAATAATCCTTCCCGAGAGGAATGGAATACTGTTGTAATGGAATGTTGAAGGCCTAAGAGAGATAATAAACCCTATATATCTCAAGGAGGCCAAGTCCTGAGTCAGATGGTAATATTAACGAATCGTAGATTAGGGTAAGGAGCCTTAAGCCTCGTATAAAACCCCACGTCAAAATGGAAGGATTGAAGAATGAAAATCCTCATAGAGATAGGAGAATAATCCCCTACACAGGTTATAGAGTAAGTGTTTAGATTCCTTGAAGGCCTAGAGAAACCATGAGAAAGAACTTGGAAGGATCCCTGAATAGTTAAGTCTAGATTCAGACTACTAGCCTAGAGAAAACCCATGTTTTCAGCTTAAATAAATCAAAGTCATTGAATAGACATAGAAATTAGATCATGGTCCTTCATCATAAGGCATAGTCATAAGAGCGCCTTGAAGTAGGGAAGATGAGAGAATCTGATGGAAAGAGCTACGATATGACATGAGTAATTGGATCCATCAGTGAATGGTCCTAGAAAATTCTGGACTTTTGATCTTAGCGTTAAGTCTGTTGGAGGTCAAACCATCGGAGTGATGGGTGTGAAGTTGTGATGGAAATCCGATAGGGAAGGGTTCCAAGTCAATGATAATCGTTTATCTATCGAAGTGTTCAAAGGTGGAATGCCAACCATTGATATTGGGTGTGATGAACATGGTTCCAACCTTGGTTCCATACCTTATCATATAAATGTGAGGAGAGAGAGAATGATGTCTAAATGGCATGTCCTACTAGCATGGAAGCCAACGTGTCCTATAGGATGAAAGGTGTCGATGCTTGGTTTTTCAAAAGGATGAAGATGAGACCTATTGGGATAATAAATTTAAGGGGGGTCACTCCTAATTTTCAACCATTCGATCTAAGGGTGGAAATATCTCCACCATTGATCCATCAGAGAGTGGTTTCAGGAGACCTAGACCGTTGGACCCATGGGTATGTGTACCATCAGGGTTTGATGGTCAGAGAAACCTTGGATTCCCAATATGTAGGTACTCTGATGGAGGAAACTCTGAGAGGAAATATACATCGTCAATCGAAGAAAAATCATGGTGTGATTTTAGTCATTGATTCACCATGGGACCTACTAGTTCCCTTTGTCAGTATTCTCAAGGGATGTGACGACTGGGTGACGGAGGTGCCAACAAGGAAATTAGCATGTTGCATGGAGTACAAGTGTTAGTACATTATTGGATCATCCAAGTACTAGGAAATTATGTGTAATCCACGAGTATTCCATGTGTCATGTGGTGATTGCACCATGTGTCATGTCATCTTGGCATTTGGAGAAGTGGTTCATAAATCCGTTATGAGTTTCATGTGGCAGGTATATAGTTTCAATCATGGTTGATGTGGAAGATCAGTGTACATGTTTGGACTGCCCATCAGAGAGGAAATAGATGGAGGGAGTTACATTCCCAAAAGGGAATGCACTTCAATGGGAGGAACTGTGAGAGGTACTACGATTCATTGACTTAATTGAGAGAACCCTTGACCATTGGATCCAAAGAAACTAGACTTTGATGGGAGTATATTTGAGGATTGATCTAGATCGTTGATTGGGGAATGGATGCATTGTAAATATAGTTATATATTTATCATAATTTCCACATGGCCGCACTAGAATAAGTCAAAGAGGTGATGACGTGGTATGCTAGCAGGGTATCCAATGTGACTGCGGAGGTGACAAGTGTCACCAGTGGTTTATATAAGGAACATGTGTGCCCAGGAGGGGGTTAAAAACCCTTATTTCAACATTTTCAATATAGACCATTAGATATGGTTCTAGGGAAATCTTGGTCGTACGTTAGAGGAAGTCAGATAAACCCACAGGTTTTGAAGGAGGAAAATGTCGATGATGACGAGATGTCAAGGTTAACGACAGTCATTGATTGGCAACTTGTCATGATATAATCATGACCGTAGATCATATGTGGACCCTACTAGTCTATTTAATAAAAGGTGGGGATATGGAAATTAATCCTCATTATAATTAAGATTGTCGATACATTTAGAGTCATAGCATGCTCACCACAAGGGTGGTTGGATTTGGTGTAGTCCTTATATGGGATTGTCGTCGATATTTTAAGTGTTGGGATCTTGATGAATAACCCTCATGCAAGTTGGGATCCTCGAATCATCTAGAATTGTCGGATGAGGGGATTGAGGACTGCCATATCAAGGAAGGGTCTGTTTAAATGGATGTCCTCAGAACTTCTAGTGGAGGTAGCTACTGACCATGAGGACTAAATCCAACGATGATTGTGAGGTCCCATGGAGTTGTAACCATGAAACATATAGCCAAGTGGTAAGCCCATGTCAGAGATAAAAATTTTCCACATCGGATGATGTGAAGGTCAGATAGCCACGTAGGTGCCACGTGGCAGTGAGGTGAGTTTGGGCCATTAAAGGCTGAGAAGCTTCTGAAAGTCATAACTTCCAATCCAGAGGTCAATTTTGAGAAAACTTATAGTCGTTGGAAAGCTCATGGAGAACCAAGGATGATGGTGCCCTCGAGAAGAGGTTTTAAGAGGATTGAAGAAAAGTAAAATTCTATTACCCCATCCCTTAAAAGGAACTTAGGGGTTTGGGTGTGTTACATGATTCTAGTTCATATTGTGGCTATGTGAGGAAGACCACTAAAGAAGTGGCAAAGGATCGATTCCAAGCGCTAAATTATGAGAGGCATTGAAGAGTGACCAATATTTTTTCCTCTACAAAGAAAAACCTCCACAAAACTTTAATTGTGTAATTTTGCATATGTACTTTGTCAATTAAATTGTTTCTTAATGTAATTTTATGTAACAACCTCTCTAGTGCACTTTCAATCTCATTGGTGCGCTATAAACACTATATCACACATGTATATTGTGTTTTTTCAAATCATGTTGACGTTGTCCTTGTTTTATTTATAAAATGTATAACAAGTATGCTAATGAATTCTATGGTTTTAAATTAAATTTAAGATGTATCACTCATTAGAATTTAGTGTTGGCATGTTTTACAGGCAGCGTATGCTTGAAATTGATGGCAAGTACAACAATGATGATGGCTTGAGTATTGGAGCATGATCGACAACGCAGTGATAATGGGGAGGAGAAGCAACAATGATCGTTGGATCAACAATTCAGAATTCCCGATCACTGTCAAATATCAATGTAGACAAGAGGAGCGCACAGATATGGAGGATAGATCTCGGGCATTAGATCCAAGCGCAGGGTCCGACCACCATTGGATCCAAGAGATCCTGCACGTTCTTTAAAGTGCTAGGAGAAGCAGGCTTACAAAATATTGAAAGCAGGAGGACCGTCCATCTTCGAGAAGGACACGTGGACACAGATCATCATTTCACTGATTGGAAAGTCAAATGTATGAAATGCTCCAGCCTTTCACCTCTCGAACTCACGATATGCGAAATCACAAAACAATCTCAATCGTTAGATCGAGGCCAAATATGGACCGTTGATCAGGCTCAACGAAGGCTCGTGGAGTTGCGAAGTCTTGATAAAATCTTGACCGTTGATTCAAGAGGGATGCGTGGCAGAAGATCAGAGCATGTCAAACACTCCATTTCAGAGTTTCACGAATCGCGACTTGGAGAGGCAAGAAACAGTACCACAGGAATGTCGAAATCGCGATATGCGAAATCGTGAAATGATCTGAGCCATCAGATCAAGGCTTGATCTGGACCATTGATCCCACTCCATTTTGAAGTTTCGTGGATCGAGAGTTTGAGATGTCAAAGAATATTAACCACAGGAATGTTGAAATCGCGATATGTGAAATCGCGAAATGATCTGAGCCATCAGATCAAGGTTTGATCCGGACCGTTGATCCCACTCCATTTCAGAGTTTCGCGGATCGAGAGTTCGAGATGTCAAAGAATATTAACCACAGGAATCCTGAAATCGCGATATGCGAAATTGCAATTTAATCGCAGCCGTCAGATCAAGATGTGATCTAGACCATTGATCTGACTCCATTTTGGAGTTTTGCGGATCGAAACTTTGAAGTGACAAGAACACTGAACATCAAGAATGCCGAAATTGCGAAATGCGAAATCGCGAAATGATCTAAGTCGTCAGATCAAGTGTTGCTTGGGACCATTGATCCCATGCCATTTCGGGGTTTCGGGGAGCGCGACTTGGAGATTCGATATGCCTCATCTCCAGATTCACAAAATGTGAAATCGCGAAAGCGCTTTATGCATATGGATGCGATCACAACCCTTGGTCACATCAGTGAGAGATGGAGGAAAGAGCTAGAGAAACCAAGCTCCTTTTCGGGGATCACGACTAGGAATGTTGAGACACATGGTCATACGAATGTGGAATTGTTGAATGCAGAAATGCTGAAATGAATGCAATATCCCATGGAATCAATCCAATGGTGCAGGTGAATTTGAACAAGATTGGAGGGCTACTGTAGCATGACACAGTGTAACTGCTAGAAACCATTGATGTTTTCTGCTAGAGGACTTGAAGACACTTCGGGGTGATTGACAGAGGAGGTGAATAGTCTCTGGGAATATTCAAGAGGGATGAAGATGTTCGTGGAGGTGATTGAAAGATGGATGAGCATTGAGGCCTGTAACTGGAACAGAGAAGGTGAGCTCGACTTTCACAGAGAAGACGAAGAGTCTCAAACTGCCAGAGAGGCTGAGGAATCTCAATGTAACATACAGTGATGCTGAACAAGTGGTAAACGACCAGAGAAGCTGAAGAGTCACGATGATGATCAGACATAGCACTTGAGTTGTGGAGGAATTTGGCGCGGAGTGAGCATGCAAAGGCATTGCGAATATTGCATGCACAAAGACAACAGAGACTATAAGAATGTTGAACAAAGAAGAGATAAGTGTTGTCACTGTGTAGGAGAATTCAGGGGTGTAAAAAGAGGCAGAGCGCAGGAGAAGAAATGCACAGTCGAGGAATGGTGAACTGAAGGGATATGGTGCATAGAGCATAAAAGGTAGAAGAACAAAAAGTGCTAGGGGTGTGCAGAAGACACTGATGCAGACAGGGCAGAGCAGTGTAACAGAACAATGACAAGGATGGTAAGCCATTGAATAATTTTATATCAGTCTAATAAGTTTTAGTAACAGAGAATTTATAATTCAGGGTGGTTGGGAGGCACTAGGGAGAACTGGTGTCCTCGGAGGTTCAAGTGGGTGCTTGAAAATAGGGAGTTGGTGCTACCTTTTAGTTGGTGCTAGAGAAATCAGGGAGTTGGTGCTTCCATCTAGTGGGTGCTAGAGAAAACAGAGAGTTGGTTCTCTCAGCAAGTAGCAGCTTGCAAAACTGAGGTTGTAGCCTCATTATGAGTTGGTTCTCATATGTATGATAATGTAAAGAATGTAACTATTATTTATCATATAAAGAAA
>ML843994.1:27585-38088 GCA_009831015.1 Picea engelmannii | reverse complement strand
TATATATATATATTTCATCATCTTCAATGGATCATAGGATTAGCTCCCTCCTAACCCTTGCTTCATGTAAGAGTGCATATAATCGGCTCCCTCCGTCTAACAGAGTCCACGCTTTTATCTGCATCCTTATTTTATTCTACAATATATAGTTGGCTCTCTTGTCTAATAGAGTCCACGCTTCCATCTTGTTGTTTTCTACAAAATTTCATGAGTCTTTTTCCAATTTCTTCTCGATTGCTGACTTCTTTCTGTCTTTTCTTCTTCTAAGTCTCTTATTTTGCAATAGATTCCACATGATTTGTATTTCATCCTTTCATGTGTATTATCTAATAATATCCATTTTCATCTTGTTTGTTCTTCCCTAGGTATAGTTCTTCTTGGAACACATTATCTTCCAAGAGATAGATATACAAGATATGTATAGAGACGATGCAAACAAGATATGTACAAGAAATAAGAAGAGTGTTGTTACCTTTTTAGAAGAAGAAGTCTCTTCCATCCTGCTTAGTCTTCTTTGTAGGTTCCTTTTCTTCGTTAATCGATGCTTCATGTTTCTCATTCCTTTTCTTTAGCTCGAGACACTGATTCTTGTAGTGACCATAGTTTTGACAGTTGAAGCATTGTACTTTTGAAATGTCTTTCTCTTGATTTGGCTTCCTCCTTGAACCAAACTTCCTTTTGTTCCTGAAGCTCTTGAATCTTGTTGTGAAGGCTTGATCATCATAATTCTTTTGGGTTTTCTCTTTTGCATTGATCCTTGATTCTTCTTGAGCACAGAAAGTCCAAAGTTCTTCAAATGTCGGATAATCCTTCCTTGCGTTCATGCTTGCAGCAAATGCATCCCATGTCTTGGGAAGACCATTGAGTACTATGTTCACCAATTCCTTATTTGAGATGATCTCTTCAATAGCTTGTAGTTGATATCTTAATTGGGAGATCCTTAGAAAGTATGATGTTATTCTGTCATCCTCATTCATCTTCATGTTACAGAGCTCATTCTTTAGACTCATAACTTGTCTGATGTTTCTGACTGAGAAGAGATTTGATAGGGCATCGTACATCTTCTTTGATGAGTCAAGATGGGAGATGTAGGGCATCAAGTGGTCTTTTATAGAATCCACTATGATACTCATCGAATTGATGTCAACATCTTTGAACTTCTCCATAGCTGCAATGTTCTGTGGTTCCTTCTCTTTTCCTTCTTCAAACTCTGGCTTTGCGATCTTTCCTTTCACAACATCTAGTAATTTATTCTTGGCAAGGATGAGATCAATCCTTGTCTTCCATGCTCTGAAGTTAGAGGATCCATCTAACTTGTTCTCAGACTTCATAGAGTTAGTCATGGCTTGCTTGACTTGGTCAAACCCTAGATTTGACTAGAAATTCAAACTTCACGTCTTGGCTTGCTAGAGTGTCAAGAGATGTGCTAGACTAGAGCGCACTGATGTATCTGGAGATTAGGTCAATTCATTCACTTAAGGTGTCTCAACAAGATGATTAGGGTTTCTTCAAATGCTCCTTCTAGTAACCCTAGCGGTAGTGTCTTGGAAGCTGCTTCTGCTAGTAACCCTAGCGACAGTTCCTCAGTGAGCTCAATATCCTAGCGACTATGTTTCCTTCCAACGTTTAGACTGAATGAAGGAGGTGTGGGCCCATAACCTGTTAGAATATAGAAGATTGTGTGATCGTTTTACCATTGATGATACCCTCGTCACCCAACCATAGGCCTAACCCACCCTCCGAGCACCTTAACCTTGATTGAGAATTACTCTAGAAGCAAAGCCTGGGCTAGATATCCAAACAAGGTGTAGCACATATTCCTCCAAGGATAGCACACCAACAATAGCTGATCAGATAGTCCAAACCCTAGCCAAGAGAAAGTCCAAGAAAACAGTGAAACTGCTAGCTGCAGCAGCTACACCTGCAGCACTGAGATGTGTCAAATGAGAAATGGCACCCTGTATTTATACTAGTTCTGCTAGATTTGTTGGGGCCGACTTCTCCTTCTGGATATGTGTTTGTTCAGTATATTATTATTATTTTTGGCCGACTTCTTCTCTTGGAGGCTAATAACCTAATATTAATTATCTTCTTGAACCGACAAGACTTCTAGGGTTATGAGCCAACTCATTAGGGTTTTCTCTTACTTTCCGGAGTCTTCTATTCTCATCAGGTTCAGACGTGGAGGTAAATACCTCCCGCAGCTACCATAATATTAACACTAATCTTCCTATAACTTCTACATATGGAATTTTGTTTATTTTATTTATTGAGTTTTATTAATATTTTTTATATTTTTATATATTAATAGAAACGTTAGCCATTATAAGCCTTTCATGCTAGGTATTGTATTAGGGCCTAATATGGACCACATGTTAAAAATAATGTATTTTCACTTAAATTTGATTCTTTATAGATTATTCATGATGCAAAGGGTGCTATAATATCAAATAGGATCACAAAGAGAATATGGAAAGAATCACTTAGTTAAGTGGTGAAAACAACCTATGGGTCTGCACGACCTCCTGGTCTTAGGATCAAAATAAACATGAGCCGAATTAGCTCTCGGGATCCCACCGATCCCTACTCTTTCCTTACCCCACGGGATTCATAATAAATATGCGTGTAATTTAAATTCACGAGGATTCCTTTGGTCCAGTTAACCTGTGCATGTGACCACGACTCGTTATTGAGTGTCTAGTGAAAGAGATATTTTCCTCTCTGGGAATCCAAGCTTCGGGATTTTCTCTTATCCAACAACAATCAACACACTCTTCCCGAACAATCGAAATCTGAATAAATTGAGATCTATGGCTTGCTTCTTCCCGCCAATTGACATTCGAGATTAAATCCACGCTTCGGAGGTTCAGGAGATTCCTAACCCCACGCAACAATGGACAAATTTCCCCAGAGTTTCGAATCGCCGAATCACTCGGGGATCCAATGACTCGCACTCAGCCACAAACCTACGATCGCGATTCGCTCCGGAACTTCAAATATTTGGAGCTCCGGGTATATATTGCAACAATGACTTAAAAACTACCGAAGCAGTGAATTTCGAAGGACCTAACAATTATCGAACTTGCTCCTTCTCCCAATCGAATGACTATGAGGGATTATGACTCCTCCCAAACATATCTCGTTCGTTTAGCCTTACCCAAAGGGATTCTACTCTTAGGGACTTACACTTTCTATCCCTCCTTGAACTTCATCACTTGGATTACTCGAACTCTGGTGCACACTTTGCACTTCTCTCCCAAGCTTGGGACTTGGAAAAGTCACCTGTGCACTCCTTGCTCTATCTCTCTTGATCTTTATCAACACTTAATGAAGTATTGGCTCTGTGCAATCCTTGCACTTCGTCTCCCCTGTGAAATTTTACACTGCTCTGAGTGTAGGTGCACTCTTTGTGATTTCTCTATGAAAACCTACACTATCTCTCCTGAGATTTTGAACCCATAGATGGTTCAATATTTTCACTCTTTGCGTTGGCACTTTGCACTCCTTGCACTGTGATTCTCAAAAGAGAAACAATTGAAACTTACAACAACATTTAGAACTCATTCAACCAAACATTTAGATACACACACACAAAAAAAGAGAGATAACAACATAACATTTATCCAGTTTCGTGGAGATGAACAAACTCATAGTCTCATAAATTTTAGAGCAATTCGCTTCTTCTACATTTCTTCAAGAACAACTTACAAAAGTTTCAACAACCTTAAATAACTTCTCTTGGGAATATAATACATTGATTTATATATGAAGGGGATTCTCAAGCCTTCCCTCTAGACTACTCTAGTTCTTTCATATCACAATTAAAATATTCCTACCACTAAGATGATTATAGTAAATGAACAATTACGATTCAAATATGAGTAGGTGCTAAAAATATGTACAAACTACAGGAATTAAATACAATTAAATTATCTAGGAGAATATACAATGGCTCTAGCCTGAAGATCTCATGGGATCTTTAATTACAAAGGCCACATAATTAAATTGATGCGTCCTCCTTGGGATCCAAATCAGTTTAAAGTCCACTGCATTGGATGTTGATTCATCTTGCACCAATCCTCATTAAATATGATGATGATGCTCCTGCATCATACTCCCATGGAAAAACTAGTCATGGGCTCCTTTCCATGATATCCTCAACTCCCTTTCCATGCGTCTGAATGTCTTCTTCTGCCAACCAACTGTCATCTTCTACTTGATGGTCCTTCCTTTTAACCAAGTATTCATAATAGACCTTTCTCCTAGTTCTCTTAGAAATTCTCCAATATACAATATTTTCTATATGAGGCTTCTATGCTATGGGAATCTATTGCATCCAATGAATCTCCTCTCGATCATATGTCCCTCCCATTTCATAAATCTTGTAAGGATATAAGTCAGCTATGTTGAATATTGGTGAAATTACATTGTCCTTTTGTAGCTCAATCTCATAAGCATTTGCAACAAACTTTATGAGGATTTTACGAGGTCCTATATTCTTCATATTTACTTTATTATATTTCCCTCTTGGAAATATTTCCTTCCTCATATGTGTCAAGACATGGTATCCAACTTAAAAATTCACTTAGTTTCTCCTTTGATCTATTATGTTCTTATATCTATGATTGTTATTTTGTAGTTGTCCTTTTATTTGTTCATGCAATTTTTTCATTTCTACCATGAAGTACTCTTCTCTTGCACCTCGAAATTCAGCTTGTCCCAAATGTCTCAATTCTGAAATTCCTTTGGGATGCATTCCATACAATATCGGGAATGGGATCTTACCACTACTCCTGTTTGGTGAGTCATTATAAGCAAACTCTACTTGCGACAAAATTTGGTCCCACTGACTATTATATTCTTTTACCAAACTTCTTAGCAGATTCCCTAAGCTCTTATTCACTACCTTAGTATGTCCATCTGTCTAAGTATGATATGTTGAACTAAAATAAAAAATTGTCCCCATATTCTTCCACAAAGTCCTCCAAACGTGTCCCATAAATTTTTTGTCTTTGTCTGAGACTATACTCCTGGGTAACCCATGTAATCTTACAATCTCCTTGAAAAATAGGTTTGCTATGTGAGTATCATCACTCGTTTATGACATGGTATGAAATGTGCCATCTTTGAAAACCTGTCAACTACCACAAAGATCGAATCATTTCCCCTTTAGGTTCTTGGCAATCCCAGAACAAAATCCATACTTATAGCATACCATGGCATGTTTGGAATAGGGAATGGTTGATACAACCCTATATTCTGTTGATTTCCTTTTGCATATTGGAAAATTCTACATTTTTCCACAAACTTCTTCACATTAGATCTCATACCTGGCCAATAGTATGAAGAAATCAATTGTGCATATTTTTTATCATGGCCGAAATGTCCAGCCAGTCCTCCACTATGTTTTTCCTTCATCAAATTGTCCCTCATTGAGAATTTTGGGATAAAAAAATGGCTTCCTTTGAACAACATTCCTTCTTGTATTATGTACTCCATCCATTGGATTTTTTCCCTTAACAAAGGATTTTCACAAGCTTCATAAGCTTCCTTGAAATCTAAATCTTCTTTGTACATTTCCTTGAGGTGTTCAAACCCCAAAGTCTCAACCTAGAATTCTTGCAAGATCAAACATCTCTTGCTCAAAGCATCTGTAAATTTGTTAGCACTCCCACTAATATTCTTAATAATGAAAGTAAAAATCTGCATGAATTCCACCCATTTGGAATGTATCTGATTCAACTTCTCTTATCTGGTTATGAACTGCAAAGCATGATTATCAATATATAAAATAAACTCTTTTTGTATAACATAATGTCTCCACTTTTTCAAAGCTTGAATTATAGCATAAAATTATTTGTCATAAGTTGAATACTTCCTCTTAGAATCATTCATCTTCTCAATGAAATAAGTAATAGGCTTATCATCTTGACTTAAAAATGCACCAATGGCCACTCCACTTGCATCACATTCGACTTGGAAAGTCTTCCTAAAGTCGGGAAGAATTAAGATAGGTTTATCTGTTATCTTTTCATTTAACACTCTAAATGATTTCTCGTCTTCTTTTTTCCAGTCAAAATATCCATTCTCATTCTTTATATTATCGAGTATGGGTGCACAAATACTGCTGAAATTCCTGATGAATTTTCTGTAAAATCTTTCTACTCCATGAAAACTTCTTACTTCAAATACACTTCTTGGAGAAGGCCATTCTCTTATAGCCCTCACCTTCTCTGGATCCATATTCAATTCATTTGAAGAGATTATGAACCCCATATACACAAGTTTTGTCTTCATGAAAGAACACTTCTTCAAATTCACTAACAACTTTTCCTGTTGCAATATCCTCAACACCATCCTCAAGTGTCTTAAATGCTCCTCCTTAGTCTTGTTGTAAACTAGGATATCATCTAAATAAACAATCACAAACTTCCCAATAAAATATTTAAGCACTTCATTAATTAACCTCGTGAATGTACTTGGATCATTTGTTAGACCAACTGGCATAAAAATATACTCATACAACCCTTCATTTTTTTTGAATCCTATATTCCATTCATTTCCTTCTCTCATTCTTATCTGATGATAACCACTTTTCAATTCTATCTTGGAAAAATAGCTAGCTCAACTAAAAAAATCCATTAAATTATCCATTCTGGGTAAAATAAATTTATATTTGATGGTTATTTTGTTGATGGCTATGGAATCTGTGCACACTCTCCAACCTCCATATTTTTTTGGACTCAACACAGTTGGTACAGAACACGAGCTTAAAATTTCTCTAATCAACCCTTTGTCCAACAGATCTTGGAAATGCTCCTTGATCTCATCATTCTCTTGAGGGGTTAATCTGTATGCTTCTTTGTTCGACAAAATTGATCCTGAAATAAGGTCAATATGGTGACTAATACTCCTGATGGGTGGTAAAGTATGAGGCAACTCATCCACCAAAATGTTAATAAATTCATCCAACAATTCCTGAACTTCCACAAGAAAATCATTCATAGAAGTATTTTTAAGGATGCATCTCAGCTTACCTATAACCACAAAATGCGTTTCCTAATATTTCTTAACTTCTTTCAAGAGATCCTTCCCACTCATTAGAAGTATACTCGAACTAGCCTCCTCTTTGACTCCATTATCTTCTAATGGAAACAACATATGCTTACACCCATTTTTCTCAAGGGTATAAGTATAATTCCTCCCATCATGTATGAAATTCTTGTCATATTTCCAAGGCCTCCCCAACAGAACATACATGAAAAACATCCATAGGTATGACATCACATAAAACTTCATCCTTATAAATACCAATTTTGAATTCAACTTTACATTATCTAGTTACCATAACTTGATGTCCTTTTTGCAACCACGACACCCTGTAAAGACTTGGATGTGCTGTCATCTCTAGCTTTAGCTTTTCCACCATCTTCGTGGATACCAAATTATCAGTGCTCCCACTGTCTATGATCACCTTTCAAACTCTACCATTGGTCTTGCAAGCAGTTCTGAATAAACTGTTTCTCTGGGATGGTTCTTGTACCTATTTTTCTGGCTTCACAAAATATTTCCTCATCATGATAAATATTCCCTCTTCAACTGCTTCTGATTTTATCTATGTCTCCACTTTCCTTTGCTACGCCTCAGAAATGTGAGCTTCTCTAAATCCTGCATTCTTATTTTCAGGACATTCCCAAGACATGTGCCCCATTTTCCCTTAATCATAACACTTGACTTCTCCTCTTCTACCTCTTTCTCTACCTCTTGGAAAAGGTTTCCTTCCTCTAGAGTCTCCTCCTCTAGAACTTCCTCCTCTATTTGTCTAACTGTTAGATGTACCATCTTCTTCCCTTGATTTATGGAACTTCTGTCTGGTGGTTCCTTTTCCTTTGTTTGGACTCTTTCCCCTGTTCTTCTTACTTTTCTTTCTTAGCAATTTTTCTTTTGACTTTATGGCGACCCGATAAGAATATTCTACAGTCCTCATTGTCACTAGAATAATTTCATCATGGATTTCATACCTCAATCTGTTTATATATCTATCAAATTTCCCTTCATCACTTTCCTTGTGTCCCTCCCTTATATTCAACTTATAGAACTCTTCAGTATATTCCTTTACTAACAAACCCTTCTATCTCAAATCCTGCAACCTTATGAATAGATTCAACTGATAATCCTTGGGTATGAATTTATCCCTAAGCTTAGCTACCATTCTATCCCAAATTTTAATCTCGGTCTTACCTTTCCTCCTTCTTCCAACTTGCAACTCATCCCACCATAAAGTTTGATGTCCCCTTAACCTGGTCACATCATGCTTTACTTTCTTCTCATCATCATCAATATACTAATACTGAAAGTACTTATCTAAATCACTTAACCAGTCAAGAAAATCTTCTACATTAAAATTACCTTCATACATCGGGACTTCAATCTTTTCTATGTTTCCCATCTTGAAAACAACTCTCAACAATCTCTCCTCTGCTGCTTCTTCTCCTACAACTTCCTCTTCTTCTATATTTTAACTTTTAGCGTGACTAACATCACTAGTATCTGGTGTTATCCTTTATGCGATTTCCATGGCCTCCAACCTTGCTCAAAGTTGTCTCATTTCTTCCTCCATAGTTGTGTTGGCTACAAGTCTCTCCATTTTTCTCCTTAGTGGCATGGTTTCCAATGTTTCTTCTCACATAGATTATTCCTTCTTTGATACCACTTGGTGCAAATCACCTATGGGCCTGCGTGACCTCTCAGGCTTAGGATCAAACTACAAAGAATATGAATTAACTTTTTGGATCCCACTGATGCCTACTCGTTCCTTACCCCACGCGATTCATAATAAACAAGCACGGAATTTAAATTTGCGAGGGTTCCTTTGGTCTATTTAACCTGTGCATGTGACCATGGCTTGCTATTGAGCATATGGAAAAAAGGATATTTGCCTCTCCGAGACTCTGGGCTTCGAAGGATTTTCTTCTCCAACAACAATCAACACACTCTTCCTGAACAACCAAACTCTAAATAACTTGAGATATATGTCTCGTGTCTTCCCGCCAATTGACGGTCGAGATTAAATATGGGACTTAGAGGTTCAAGATATTCCTCACCCCATGCAACAATGGCCAAATTTCCCAGGAGTTACAAATTGCTTAATCACCCAAGGATCTAATGACATGCACTCACCCACAAATCTACGGTGGATATTCTCTCTGAGACTTCATAGGTTCTGGGCTCCGGGTCTATCTTGCAACACCGACTTAGAAACTGTCGGAGCAACGAATACTAAAGGAATTAACACTTAACGACCTTGATCCTTCTCCCAATCGAATGACTATGAGGGATTATGACTCCTCTCAAATATACCTTGTCCATTCGACCTTACACAAAGGGATTCTCCTCTTAGGGACTTACACTCTCTATCCCTACTTGAACTTCATCACTTGGATGACTTGAACTCTGGCTCACACTTTGCGCTTCTCTCCTGAGATTGGGACTTGGAAAAGTCACATGCACACTCCTTTCACTATCTCTCTTGATATTTATCAACACTTAACAAAGTGATGGCTCTATGCACTCCTTGCACTTTTACATTTATCTCAGTGTAGGAAAACTCCTTGCGCTTTCTCTATGAAAACCTACACTATCTCTCCTGAGCTTCTGAACATGTAGATGGTTCGACCTCCACACTGTTTATGTTGGCACTGTGCACTCCTTGCATTGTGATTCTCAGAAGAGAAACAATTGAAACTTACAATAGCATTTAGAGATCATTCAACCAAACATTTAGATACACACAAGAAAACAAAAAGATAACAACATAACATTTATCTAGTTTCACATAGATGAACAAGCTCACAGTATCAGAAATTTTAGAGCAATTCTCTTCTTCTACATTTCTTCAACAACAAATTACAAAACTTTCGACAACCTTCAAAAACTTCTCTTGGGCATAGAATACATTGATTTATGCATGAAGGGGCTTCTCGAGCCTTCCCTCCAGAATACTCTAGTTCTTTCATATCACAATTAAAAGATTCCTACCACTAAGCTGATTACAATAAATGAACTATTACAATTCAGATATGAGTTTGGGCTCAAAATATGTACAACCTACAGAAATTAAAGACAATTACATTATCTAGGAGAATATACAATAGCTCTGGCCTAAATAGCTCATGGGATCTTTAATTATAAAGGCCAAATAATTAAGTTGATGCTCCCTCCTTGGGATCCAAACCAGTTTAAAGTTCATTGCATTGGATGCTAAGTCATATTCCACCAAGCCTAATTAAATATGATGATGATGCTCCTGTATCATTAAGTATATCTTGGGATTAATTGTGGAGGACACGTGATAGTTGTATATTAGTTATTTGATAAGTCACATGTATTAATAAAATGATTTTGACTACATGATTACAAATAATATGAGAATAAATATTAGTAATTGTAGAATTTACATAGAACACTAATGTCATAGGATCCATGCACATTATGTAAAATGAA
>ML843994.1:0-17471 GCA_009831015.1 Picea engelmannii | reverse complement strand
TCCATTGAACAGAGGGGCCTTATTGGTTGAATTTCCTTCATGGCTTGACATGTTTAAGCTCTAGGATCTACCCTTAGATAAAAGGGGCCGGCTCTGATACCAATTGTTGGACAACTGAGAGGGGGGGTGAATCATTTGTTACCATGTTTAAACAATTATGCTTCTTTTAAAAACTTTACAAGGCACTCAATGATGATGACAATCATGCAGGGAAATAAACGTTGACACATTCATCATCAATCACATATATGAGAAATACAGAGACATATATCTCCCAAGGAAACCCATACAGGGTAAAAACCTCTTTTTCTTTATATGATAAATAATAGTTACATTCTTTACATTATCATACATATCAGCACCAACTCATAATGAGGCTACAACCTCAGTTTTGCAAGCTGCTACTTGCTGAGAGAACCAACTCTCTGTTTTCTCTAGCACCCACTAGAAGGAAGCACCAACTCCCTGATTTCTCTAGCACCGACTAGAAGGTAGCACCAACTCTCTGTTTTCAAGCACCCACTTGAACCTCCGAGGACACCAGTTCTCCCTAGTGTCTCCCAACCACCCTGAATTATAAATTCTCTGTTACTAAAACTTATTACACCGATATAAAATTATTCAATGGCTTACCATCCTTGTCATTGTTCTGTTACACTGCTCTACCCTGTCTGCATCAGTGTCTTCTGCACACCCCTAACACTTTTTGTTCTTCTACCTTTTATGCTCTATGCACCATATCCCTTCAGTGCACCATTCCTCGACTGTGCATTTATTCTCCTGCGCTCTACCTCTTTGTACATCCCTGAATTCTCCTACACAATGACAACACTTATCTCTTCTTTGTTCAGCATTCTTATAGTCTTTGTTGTCTTTGTGCATGCAATATTCGTAATGCCTTTGCATGCTCACTTCGCGCCAAATTCCTCCACAACTCAAGTTCTCTATCTGATCATCATCGCGACTCTTCAGCTTCTCTGGTCGTTTACCACTTGTTCAGCATCACTGTATGTTATACTGAGATTCCTCAGCCTCTCTGGCAGTTTGAGACTCTTTGTCTTCTCTATGAAAGTCGAGCTCACCTTCTCTGTTCTAGTTACAGGCCTCATTGCTCATCCAGTTGTCAATCGCCTCCACGAACATCTTCATCCCTCTTGAAGATTCCTAGAGACTCTTCACCTCCTCTGTCAATCACCCCGAAGTGTCTTCAAGTCCTCTAGCAGAAAGCATCAATGGTTTCTAGCAGTTACACTGTGTCGTGCTATAGTAGCCCTCCAATCTTGTTCAAATTCACCTGCACCGTTGGATTGAATCCATGGGTTCTTACATTCATTTTGGCATTTCTGCATTCGACAATTCCACATTCGTGTGACCATGTGTCTCAACATTCCCAGTCGCGATCCCCTAAAATGAGCTTGGTTTCTCTAGCTCTTTCCTCCATCTCTCGCTGATGTGACGAAGGGTCGTGATCACATCCATATGCATAAAGCACTTTTGCAATTTCACATTTTGTGAATCTGGAGATGAGGCATCTCGACTCTCCAAGTCGCGATCCACCAAACCCCAAAATGGCGTGGGATCAATGGTCCCGAGCAACACTTGATCTGACGGCTTAGATCATTTCGCGATTTCGCATTTCGCAATTTCGGCATTCTTGATGTTCAGTGTTCTTGTCACTTCAAAGTTTCGATCCGCAAAAATCCAAAATGGAGTCGGATCAATGGTCTAGATCACATCTTGATCTGACGGCTGCGATTAAATTGCAATTTCGCATATCGCGATTTCAGGATTCCTGTGGTTAATATTCTTTGACATCTCCAACTCTCGATCCACGAAACTCTGAAATGGAGTGGGATCAACAGTCTAGATCAAACCTTGATCTGATGGCTCAGATCATTTCGCGATTTCACATATCGCGATTTCGGCATTCCTGTGGTTAATATTCTTTGACATCTCCAACTCTCGATCCGCGAAACTTCGAAATGGAGTGGGATCAACAGTCCAGATCAAACCTTGATCTGATGGCTCAGATCATTTCACGATTTCGCATATCACGATTTCGACATTCCTTTGGTACTGTTTCTTGCCTCTCCAAGTCGCAATTCGCGAAACTCTGAAATTGAGTGTTTGACATGCTCTGATCTTCTGCCACGCATCCCTCTTGAATCAACGGTTAAGATTTTATCAAGACTTCGCAACTCCATGAGCCTTCGTTGAGCCTGATCAACAATCCATATTTGGCCTCGATCTAACGGTTGAGATTGTTTCACGATTTTGCATATCACGAGTTCGAGAGGTGAAAGGTTGGAGCATTTCATACCTTTGACTTTCCAGTCAGCGAAATGATGATCTGTGTCCACGTGTCCTTCTTGAAGATGGACGATCCTCCTGCTTTCAGGATTTTGTAAGCCTGCTTCTCCTAGCACTTTAAAGAACGTGCAGGATCTCCTGGATCCAATGGTGGTCAGACCCTGCGCTCGGATCTAACACCCGAGATCTATCCTCCATATATGTGCGCTCCTCTTGTCTACATTGAGATTTGACAGTGATCGGGAATTCCGAATTGTTGATCCAACGATCATTGTTGCTTCTCCTCCCCATTATCACTGCGTTGTCGATCATGCTCCTGTACTCAAGCCATCATCGCTGCTGTACTTGCCATCAATGACAAGCATACGCTGCCTGTAAAACATGCCAACACTAAATTCTAATGAGTGATACATCTTAAATTTAATTTAAAACCATAGAATTCATTATCATACTTGTTATACATTTTATAAATAAAACAAGGACAAAGTCAACATGATTTGAAAAAACACAATATACATGTGTGATATACTATTTATAGTGCACCAATGAGATTGAAAGTGCACTAGAGAGGTTGTTACATAAAATTACATTAAGAAACAATTTAATTGACAAAGTACATATGCAAAATTACACAATTAAAGTTTTGCGGAGGTTTTTCTTTGTAGAGGAAAAAATATTGGTCACTCTTCAATGCCTCTCATAATTTAGCGCTTGGAATCGTCCTTTGCCACTTCTTTAGTGGTCTTCCTCACATAGCCACAATATGAACTAGAATCATGTAACACACCCAAACCCCTAAGTTCCTTTTAAGGGATGGGGTAATAGGATTTTACTTTTCTTCAATCCTCTTAAAACCTCTTCTCGAAGGCACCATCATCCTTGGTTCTCCATGAGCTTTCCAATGACTATAATTTTTCTCAAAATTGACCTCTGGATTGGAAGTTATGACTTTCAGAAGCTTCTCAGCCTTTAATGGCCCAAACTCACCTCACTGCCACGTGGCACCCACGTGGCTATCTGACCTTCACATCATCCGACGTGGAATTTTTTTATCTCTGACATGGGCTTACCAATTGGCTATATGGTTCATGGTTACAACTCCATGGGACCTCACAATCGTCGTTGGATTTAATCCTCATGGTTAGTAGCTACCTCCACTAGAAGTTCTGATGACATCCATTTAAACAGACCCTTCCTTGATATGGCAGTCCTCAATCCCCTCATCCGACAGTTCTAGATGATTCGAGGATCCCAACTTGCATGAGGTTTATTCATCAAGATCCCAACACTTAAAATATCGACGACAATCCCATATAAGGACTACACCAAATCCAACCACCCTTGTGGTGAGCATGCTATAACTCTAAATGTATCGACAATCTTAATTATAATGAGGATTAATTTCCATATCCACACCTTTTATTAAAGAGACTAGTAGGGTCCACATATGATCTATGGTCATGATTATATCATGACAAGTTGCCAATCAATGACTGTCGTTAACCTTGACATCTCGTCATCATCGACATTTTCCTCCTTCAAAATCTCTAGGTTTATCTGACTTCCTCTAACGTACGACCAAGATTTCCCTAGAACCATATCTAATGGTCTATATTGAAAATGTTGAAATAAGGGTTTTCAACCCCCTCCTGGGCACACATGTTCCTTATATAAACCACTGGTGACACTTATCACCTCCGCAGTCACATTGGCTACCCTGCTAGCATACCACGTCATCACCTCTTTGACTTATTCTAGTGCGGCCATGTGGAAATTATGATAAATATATAACTATATTTACAATGCATCCCTTCCCCAATCAACGATCTAGATCAATCCTCGAAAATACTCCCATCAGAGTCTAGTTTCTTTGGATCCAATGGTCGAGGGTTCTCTCAATTAAGTCAATGAATCATAGTACCTCTCACAGTTCCTCCCATTGAAGTGCATTCCCTTTTGGGAATGCAACTCCCTCCATCTATTTCCTCTCTGATGGGCTGTCCAAACATGTACACTGATCTTCCACATCAACCATGATTGAAACTATATACCTGCCACATGAAACTCATAACGGATTTATGAACCACTTCTCCAAATGCCAAGATGACATGACACATGGTGCAATCACCACATGACACATGGAATACTCGTGGATTACACATAATTTCCTAGTACTTGGATGATCCAATAATGTACTAACACTTGTACTCCATGCAACATGCTAATTTCCTTGTTGGCACCTCCGTCACCCAGTCGTCACATCCCTTGAGAATACTGACAAAGGGAACTAGTAGGTCCCATGGTGAATCAATGACTAAAATCACACCATGATTTTTCTTCGATTGACGATGTATATTTCCTCTCAGAGTTTCCTCCATCAGAGTACCTACATATTGGGAATCCAAGGTTTCTCTGACCATCAAACCCTGATGGTACACATACCCATGGGTCCAACGGTCTAGGTCTCCTGAAACCACTCTCTGATGGATCAATGGTGGAGATATTTCCACCCTTAGATCGAATGGTTGAAAATTAGGAGTGACCCCCCTTAAATTTATTATCCCAATAGGTCTCATCTTCATCCTTTTGAAAAACCAAGCATCGACACCTTTCATCCTATAGGACACGTTGGCTTCCATGCTAGTAGGACATGCCATTTAGACATCATTCTCTCTCTCCTCACATTTATATGATAAGGTATGGAACCAAGGTTGGAACCATGTTCATCACACCCAATATCAATGGTTGGCATTCCACCTTTGAACACTTCGATAGATAAACGATTATCATTGACTTGGAACCCTTCCCTATCGGATTTCCATCACAACTTCACACCCATCACTCCGATGGTTTGACCTCCAACAGACTTAACGCTAAGATCAAAAGTCCAGAATTTTCTAGGACCATTCACTGATGGATCCAATTACTCATGTCATATCGTAGCTCTTTCCATCAGATTCTCTCATCTTCCCTACTTCAAGGCGCTCTTATGACTATGCCTTATGATGAAGGACCATGATCTAATTTCTATGTCTATTCAATGACTTTGATTTATTTAAGCTGAAAACATGGGTTTTCTCTAGGCTAGTAGTCTGAATCTAGACTTAACTATTCAGGGATCCTTCCAAGTTCTTTCTCATGGTTTCTCTAGGCCTTCAAGGAATCTAAACACTTACTCTATAACCTGTGTAGGGGATTATTCTCCTATCTCTATGAGGATTTTCATTCTTCAATCCTTCCATTTTGACGTGGGGTTTTATACGAGGCTTAAGGCTCCTTACCCTAATCTACGATTCGTTAATATTACCATCTGACTCAGGACTTGGCCTCCTTGAGATATATAGGGTTTATTATCTCTCTTAGGCCTTCAACATTCCATTACAACAGTATTCCATTCCTCTCGGGAAGGATTATTCACTCTTCTTTCTTTAAGCCCATTTTATTTTCTTAGGCATCATATTGCAGCAAAATGTCCTACTACACACATGAGAGGTACAAACATGTAGTTATATTTATGACTATATTTACAGGGGGGATTTTGTTTATACAATCCTTAGTTATTTGAGGTAGGATGCAAGATCCTCTTATTCAGATATACACTATACATACAATTATAGGCATCGATGTAAGTATATAGCCACACATTTCAATTTAATTAGATGGAATAGATAAATATTTATGTTTTACAAGTTGTGAGAAGCCAACTAATTGTAGGTGTTCACCTTTCCACCCAATCATAGGCATTGCGTTCTCTACAACTTCGAAAATAGGCCACCCCTGTGCCAAGCCATGATACCACCAAGGAAAATTTGTCTTAGGTTCTACAATAGTTTTTTTTTGTGAAGGTTAATATCCTCCACACCACTATTTCTAAGGATTTCCTCACCCCCCTAACCTAGGCCTTCATCAAGGTTTATTAGATTCTCTCCTACATAAATCTCATGGCCTCCTCTTCAAGTTGGGTTTTGGACTCCTCATTGAGTCCCTCCAGTTATTGTCTTTTTCCTCTTGTGTCTCCTGCATGTTATCTTGTGAGGAAGGTTCTCGACCTATCCTTCTGCATTTTTTTAGAAGGAAACTTGTGGAGTAAATAAGGCTGCAGGAAATGGTACTTTATGGTACTTTAGGTTGATATTTTTTTTTTCTTAGCAAGACCTCCCATGCTCTCATTCATTTGGGTGGGTGGTTTTTCAACTACCATCCCTCTTCTCATTAACTACTTTTTCTTAGAATCAGGGAAATAATTTATTATTTTCATATTAAGTGTTTCAGTAAGGAATATTTGGTCATATTGGCATGATGAACCCCCCTCTATATGTTTCCTCACTCTTTTCTCTAGTGTTATCATGGCCAATACTTTTAAGGATTCACCCATAGTCAGTTGGTTGGCATTTTCAATCAAAACAATAATACATTTAAAATATTTACAGGCCATCACATGGAAATCATTAATCATTATTAGTTACATATAATTAGGGGTTTAGAAAGGGGGTGTTACAATCCCCTCCCCCTTCAAAGGAACACCATCCATGGTGTTCTTTCTTAGTACAACTTCCATGCTTTTATCGTTCAATTGATTCAGTATCATCTTCCTTTTCTTCATAGTCTTTTCCTTTTCCAAATTCTTGGAATTAACACATGCCTACAATAAATTTCAACAGTAAGAATATTATTAACAATTTCATGCAACACAATTTATTGTTGTTCAAAATAAAGAGGAAATATTCGCTAATCAACACAATACTTATCTGTGTATTTCAAGGATCTACATCCATATGGTTGTCATATTTTATCGGATCATTTTTTTTCCTTTGACATACCCATTATGTGTGTGATCCCAATCAATAGATGACAAAATTTTAAATACTCCACCAAGTCCTGCACATGAGATATAAAATTCCCCCCCTTCCTTGCAGTCACTCACCTTTCAGGCTCAGGCTCAAGCATCCCCTTCTCTACCATACATTCCCTCAGGCGATCCATCTTTCCTGCCCAAAATTTCTTGCACAAGAAGAGTTTTTAGGGACTTCACTGAGTCTTACAACTGAAGCATCCTCAAATATTTCTCTAGAAAGGAATTCCTCTGACTTTCTCTACTCACATCTCTTTAGCCTTTTTTACCACAACAAAACATTCGTATGGTGATGATGACTTATCACAATGTTCTCTTGTAACAACAATGGCCCTCTTCCATGCTTTCTTATTTGAAAACCCCCCCATCTGTCCTCCCTATATAGATCTCTCCATGTCACCTGTGTTCACATGCCTACAAAATTTGTGGGATTATTTTCATTAATTCAATCAAATTTCTTTTCAAATTACAGATTTTAAATTTCACAATTTCATTTCATTTTCAGATCTGTTCCATATTGGAACCAGAGTTATCAAGCATGATATTTTTTTCTCATAACAGTTTGGATCTCTTACAATCAACAGGCACTAGTATTCCTTATGGCTTACATTACTGCCATATCCAAGACCCTTCTTCCTGCATTTTCAATTACAATCAACCAAACACATAGTTAGTTTCCATGCTCATACATTTTCATTGCACCTTCACAATGGCATCACAAGAAATTCTTAAATGGTGCATACTAACAATAAAATCACTTTTATCTATTCATGACATAAGTCAAAATGAAATATCATTCCTTACAAATGCATTATTTCAACATACCAAACATTTTCAAATCCGACTAATCATTAAAATAATCTTATTAGTGTGTCGAGGTCCATGGCCACACGCACACGCAATGCATCCTTGCATTGGTTTTAAATTATTACTTTTCATGTTAGGCACTCTTACCATGGTGTGTTGGAACTCAACCAACCTTTCACCACATGGAGACTCTATCTACATTCCTTATTATAGATGATCTATATTTCCTGCCTCAAGATGATCATGACTTCAATCAATAGATGAAATTAATTTTTTTTGTAGGGATGCATTCAAGCATTCTTTCCTTGTTGGAAAATCAGGGTGCTAGTAGTCCAGGCCACCCAATTCCCTTATTTACCACTCTACAACTTCGTAGAGTACTGGAAGATAATCCTTCCAGAATGAGCAATCTTATATATGCCCACTCTCTTACCACATGCATATCCTCAATGCATGTAATCAATGCATTGATTATGAGTATTTTTTCTCTCAATCATTCTCAATTGGTCATTTCATTCATGACACACCTTTTCATGAATTCTTCCAAGGATTTCAATCATCCTTCACTACCAAATATTCACACCTCCATCATTTAGGTTCATCTTCCTAAACCATACCCTTCTTGGGTATCAATGGAATACAACAACCATTCAAAATTATTTCATATTATTAAAATAGTAAATTATTTCAAAAGGGATTCTTACCCAATCTCTCCATATCTTATGCCACATAGGCATGAACACTTTTATACATGTTCTAGTTTCCAACACTCTCTCTGATATTACCTCATTGATGGTGCTTCCTAGGGACTTCTAAAGTCCCTTCAACAAATTTCAACAACAAACTTATTATATTTTTCATATGCTTGAGGATGTCCACGATTGACAACTATCCTTTCTCAATAGCTCCAATCATTTCCCAACATGCAACATCACATTCAAAATTATTTTAGTTGTCACGTAAAATAAAAATGCATGTATCATAGCCTTTGAATTAATAAAACATTTTCAAATATGTCCCAACATATCTGTGTGCACTCTATCCAATATTCCATATCTTGAATTCTTATGATACATTCCAAATACATATTCAAACTTGTATCTTTAGATTATTGGCTCACTTTCAATTTTTTTTTATGCACATAGCCACATGCATCATCATGTTGTGTGTGTATCATACACAAACTTTACAAATATTTTTTTGTGTATATTTAATTTAAAATAATTTAACGTATGATTTTTTATGCAGGAGCATCGCCATCAAAGAAAAAGAGGCCGAGAGAGGAGGAAAAATTCGACACCTCAACATAGACAAATTTCAAATCAACATTTAACAGAAGCAGAGGGATTTGCTGAGATATTTTGGAAATATTGTTTTTAAATACTTTGTTTGTAAAGTCAGGTCGCCGCCTGAGAATGGAAGAATGTTGTAAATTCTTACACGACTGTAAGGTGTTACAGATGTAGAGTGTCATCTCTTATCTGATAATAATTCATATTTATTGTAACAAGACTAAGTAGGTAACTGCTAGAATGACGATGTGATAGAATTCAGATAGGACATAGAAGAGCTCGAGAAGCCACTCCTTAGTTGTGTTTTTTGTATTGTGTTGTAAGACATAATAGAGTGTGAAGATAGAGTATTAGAGGTTAGATGTAACAAGAACATAGAGAGTCTGGCGGCAATGAAAAAATGTGTTATTTATGTAAATACTTCATGAATGAATAGAACAGACAAAAATTATTCCAAAAATCTTGGACAATGTTCACTCCAGTGTGTATTTGAATGAATGATATGTTCGATGTGTGTTTATTTAATTATACTTATGTATGTTGTTCATTGTTGAGTATATGGACCTATGAAGTGTTGATCGAGTTTCAATTGTTTCTCTTCTGAGAGATCATATGCAAGGAGTGGATATTGTTTGCAAGGTGTGTGTTGACAGAGTCGATATTTGACTCAGGGAAGCTTAGGAGGGATAGTGGTAACTTTAGACCGAGTGGTGCAAGGAGTGCACAGGGTCATGAATTGACTAAGTTTTGAAGAGTTCGGAACTATGAAGCGCAAGGAGTGCATAGCAGAATTTCTTTTGAAAAAATCTCTAAGTCCAAAGTTACGAAACCCAAAGTCCATCTGGACTGTAGATACAAAGGAGGATACGTGTCAGCGTATCATTCATTTATGGGAAGAAGATATCTGGGAAGAAGGGGTAGTGTAGCATCAAAATTCACTGAAGTCAGAAGAGCAGAGCGAATCTTGACCATTGGGTCAAGAGGATGCACGACAGAATATTAGTTACTTTGGAAGAGGAACACTTTGGAGGGGAAGCTTGGTGAGAAGTGGCGTGAAGCGCAAACTGACGAATGTATGAAGTGGGGAAATATATCTAGGACATTCATCATGAAGGAAAAGTGTTGGCATATCTGATACTTTAGAGAAAAGGAACTCCAAAGGAAAGTCGTAAAGAGGAAGGGTGGAATTTTAATCCCATGGTTTTCAATCAAAGTCACATGGAGGACCCTGCGGGTGTTCTGAAATTCCCAAAAGGGATATTTCGCACCTGAAGTTTAGGAATTTGACCTGTGGGGACAATTTTGAAGGTTTAGCATGAACCTCTGAGCTAATTCAGCTCCCTAAGTCAATTGATCCTTGACTGGGAGGTCGCGCAGCCCCGAGAGTGTAGGGGGTCTACAACAAGTGGTATCAAAGGTGGAATTTTGTATGCAAATTTTAGGAAAAGGTGAGAAGGTAAAATATTTTTGTTTGATAGCATCAATTTAGAGAAAAGGAAATCAAAGAAGTGGAATCATGCCACCTAGAAGGTGCAGAGTGAATTCAAAAATGGAAGAAGAAACAAGGCGACTCAGAATGAGATTGGACGCCATGGAAACATCACAGAGGAGAACACCAGATGTTGGTGACGTCAGTGAACCTAAAAGTGAAGAGGTATAAGAAGAAGGAGCTGCAAAAGGAGAACCTATGGAAGAACGGCTGCTAAGAGTTGTTTTGAGAATAGGAGCCAGAGAAAAAATAGAAGTCTCAATGTATGAAGGTAATTTGGAAGTTGAAGAATTGTTAGATTGGGTACGTGCTATGGATAAATACTTCGATTATGAAGAAATTGAAGAAGAAAATAAAGTGAAGCATGCAATAACCATGTTGAAAGGTCATGCAACATTATGGTGGGATGAACTACAATATGATTGCATATGCAGAGGTAAACAAAAAATAAAAGGTTGGGATAGGATGGTCGCTAAGTTGAAAGAAAAATTTATCCCTAAATACTATCAGATAAATATGTTCAGAAGGTTGCAGAACCTGAGACTGAAAATATTATCAGTGAAAGAGTACACTGAATAATTCTATAAACTGAATATCAGGGTTGGACAAAAGGAAAATGACTATGAAAAAATAGTCAGGTACATAAATGGGTTGAGATACAAGATACAAGAGGAGATCAGCATGATGTCTGTTGGCACAATCGAGGATTCTTATCATGTATCCTTGAAAGTTAAAGAGAAGTTGGGAAGAAAACAAAGTCAACGAAACAGGGGAGGAAATTCAAGCAGAGGCAAGGGAACCTCTCAAGAGGAGTTCCAGAAGCAAAAGAAAGAGGTTGGAAAGCATCATAATCACCTTGAAAAGGGTGTAAGTTATAAATAAGGAGAACACGGAGGAAAAAAATCCTATCCTCGAGGAAGAGGAAGAGGCAGAGGAGGTGAAGTCTGATGTTATGCCTATGGAAAGATAGGACACATGTCTTGTGAATTCCCTGAGAAGAAGAAAGGTATTGGAGGGGGAGAAGCACACAATTCTGAGGCTTAGAAGGATGTGGAAGAACAAGCAACAGAAGGAGGAAGGAACCTTATGATGAGGAAAGTTCTTCTAAATCCAGATAAGGAGGTAGAAGACCCAATTCAACGAACAAATTTGTTCAAGACAGCTTGGAAGAAAAAGGACAGAGTTTGCAAGATGATGATAGACAGTGGGAGCACTGATAATCTAGTATCCACAGAGATGGTGGAGAAACTGGAGGTAGAGACAACTGCACACCCAAATCTGTACAAGGTATCATGGTTTCATAAGGGACATCAAGTAATGGTAAGTCAACAATGTAAAGTTGAATTTAAAATAGGAGGCTATAGGGATGAGATTTTATGTGATGTAATTCCTATGGATATTTGTCATATTTTGTTGAGGAGACCATGGCAATTTGATATAAATTTCATTCATGACGGGAGAAAAAATACTTCCACCCTACAGAAGAATGGTAGAACACACATGTTGTTGCCAATAGAAGACAAGGAGCCAAAGATGGAGGATAGTTCGAGTATACTTTTCATGAGTCAGAGGGAACTCTTGAATGAGGTCAAGAAGGAATAAGAAATGCAGTTTGTTGTAGTTAGGAAGCCAAGGGTTTTCCTTACAAATACTTCTAGGAACTGTTATCGAATTTTGTTGACATAGTAGTGGATGAGTTACCTCACTCATTTCCACCCATTAGGAGTATCAACCATCATATTGACCTTATTCCAAGAGCTAGTTTTTGAAACAAAGAAACATATAGGTTGACACCTCGAGAGAATGAAGAAGTAAAGAGTCAAGTCCAGGAGTTGTTGGATAAAGGTTTAATCAGGGAAATTCTAAGCCCATGCGCAGTACCAACTGTGTTGAGTCCAAATAAGGATGGAGGATGGAGAATGTGTACAGATTCTAGGGCCATCAACAAGATCACCATCAGGTATAGATTCCTTTTTCCAAGAATGGATGATTTTATGGATGTATTAAGTGGAGAAAGCTATTTCTCAAAGATAGACTTGAAGAGTGGATATCATTAGATAAGAATGAGAGAGGGACATGAATGGAAGACAACATTCAAGAAAAGTGAAGGTTTGTTTGAATGGCTAGTCATGCCATTTGGGTTGGAAAATTCCCCAAACACATTTATGAGGTTGATGAATGAAGTGTTCAAAGAATTGATAGGAGAATTTGTGATTGTATATCTAGATGATATGCTAATCTTCAGTAAGACAAAGGAAGAACATTTTAAAAACTTGACATTAGTGATGAGGAGGTTGTAGCAAGAAAATTTGTTGATAAATTTGAAGAAAATCTCTTTGATGAAGACAAAGCTCATATACTTGGGTTTTGTGATCTCTTCAAATGAATTGAAGATGGATCCATATAATGTGAGAGAAATCAAAGAATGGCCATCTCCTAGATGCATATTTGACATGAGAAGATTTCATGGGTTAGCAAGTTTTTATAGAAAATTTATTAGAAATTTCAGTGGTATATGTACACCCATACTGGATACTGTGAAAAAGAAACACAAGTATTTTAATTGGACAAAGGAGGATGAAAAAATCTTCAGAGTGTTGAATGAGAATATCATAGGACAACGAATTCTAGTCATACCATATTTTGGGAAAACATTTCAGGTAAGATATGATGCGAGTGGAGTAGCTATTGGAGCAGTCTTGAGTCAAGATAATAATCCAGTTGCTTATTTCAGTGAGAAACTGAATGACACCAAGAAAAATTATTCCACATATGAAAAATAATTTTATGCAGTGATTCAAGCCTTCAAGAAGTGGAGGCACTATCTAAATCCAAAGGAGTTTGTCTGCTATAGTGATAATCAAGCTTTACAATTTATTAATAGGAAAGAAAATTTGAATCAAAGGCATGCTAAGCGGGTAGAATTCATCCAGAATTTTACTTTTTTTATTAAACATATTTTTGGAAGTGCTAACAAAGATTCAGATGCTTTGAGCAAGAAGAGATTGATTGTACATGAATTCCAAGTGAAAACCTTAGGGTTTGAACACCTTAAGGAGATTTACCAAGAAGATACAGATTTTAAGGAGGCTTATGAGGCATGTGAGAATCCTTTGTTGGGGGACAAAAATATAGGGACATAATATTTAATCCAAGATGGATTATTTTTCAAAGGAAGACAACAATGCATACCAAGATGCTCGATGAGAGATAATCTGCTGAAAGAAAATCATAGTGGAGTTCTAGCCGGACATTTCGGCCATGAAAAAACACTTGCACAATTGAACAGTTCATACTATTAGCTAGGTATGAGGGAAGACATGAAGAAGTTTGTTAACAAATGCAGAATTTGTTAGTATGCTAGAGGGACACATCAGAACACTGGTTTGTATGAACCATTTCCTATTCTAGAAAGGCCTTGGAATGCAATTAGTATAGATTTTGTATTGGGATTACCTAGAACCCAGAAGGGAAGTGATTTCATAATTTTTGTGGTAGACAGATTTTCTAAGATGGAACATTTCATACCATGTCAGAAAACAAGCGATGCTACACACATAGCCAATTTTGTTTCTAGGGAAGTTGTGAGACTACACAGATTTCCCGGGTACATAGTCTCAGATAGAGACACAAATTTTGTAGGACACTTTTGGAGAACTCTATGGAAGAGGCTGGGGAAAAACTTTTCCTTCAGTTCATTATATCACCCTTAGACAGATGGACAGACTAAAGTACTAAACATAAGTCTGGGAAATTTATTGAGGAGTTTAGTCACAGAGAAGGGCCATTAGTGGGATCAGATTCTGGCACAGGCAGAATTCACATTTAACAATTCGGTGAACAGGATCACTGGGAAAAATCCATTCGAAATAGTGTATGGAATACAACTGAGAGGGATTAAAAAATTGAGAAATATGAATCAAGATGAGTTCAGGAGCACTGGAGAAGAATACTTTTCTATGGAGATGAAGAGACTCCATGATCGATTCAGAGAGCAAATACATGACAGTAATCAAAAGTAGAAGAACATAGTTGATTAGAAAAGGAGAGAAGTTCAATTTGAAGTTGGAGATGAAGTTTTAGCTCACTTGAGAAAGGAAAGGTTTCCAAGGGGAACATATAACAAGTTTAAGATGAAGAATATAGGACCATGCAATATCCTCATAAAATTTGTATCCAATGCTTATGAGTTTGAGTTTCCAGACAATGTTGGCATGTCACTGATATTCAATGTTGCAAACTTATATCCTTACATGAGAGATGATGCAGGAGAACTAGATGACCAGGAAGAGATTCAATGGGAAAAACATATGCCCACAATAGAAAAACCTCATATGGAGAAAATATTAGAACATAGAGTTGGGAAGAAAACCAGGAGAAAGATGTATCTTGAATATTTGGTGAAGTGGAAAGATCACCCAATGGAAGACTCGAGTTGGGTCACTGAACTTGACATTTTGAAGCATGGAAAAATAGTGTAGGAGCTCATGGACATGAGTCCATGAGTATTTTAGCCAATGAAGTATGATGCAGGAGCATCACCATCAAAGAAAAAGAGGCCAAGAGAGGAGGAAAAATTTGAAACCTCAACGTACAAAAATTTCAAATCAACATTTAACAGAAGCAGAGCGAGTTGTTGAGATATTTTGTAAATATCATTTTTAAATACTTTGTTTGTAAAGTTAGGTCACTGCCTAAGAATGGCATAATGTTTTAAATTCTTAGACAACTTTAAGGTGTTACATATGTAGAGTGTCAACTCTTATATGATAATAACCCATATTTATTGTAATAGGACTAAGTAGGTAACCGCTAGAACGACGATGGGATAAAATTCAGATAGGATGAAGAAGTTCTCAAGAAGCCACTCCTTAGTTAGGTTTTGTGTATTGTATTGTAAGACAAAATAGAGTGTGAAGATAGAGCATGTGAGGTTAAATATAACATAGACATAAAGAGTCCAAAGCCAGTGAAAAACTATGTTATTTATGTAAATACTTCATGAATGAATATAATAGACAAGAATTGTTCCAAAAAACTTGGAAAATGTTCATTTCAATGTGTATTGAATGAATGATATGTTCTCTATGTGTTTATTTCATTATACTTATGTATGTTGTTCATAGTTGAGATGTGGACTTATGAAGTGTTCATTAAGTTTCAATTGTTTCTCTTTTGAGAGCTTGGATGCAAGGAGTGCATATTGTCTGCAAGGTGTGCATTGACAGAGTCGAGATTTGACTCAGGGAAGCTCAGGAGGGATAACGATAACTTTATATAGAGTGGTGCAAGGAGTGCATAGGGTCAGGAATCGAATAAGTGTCAAAGAGTTTAGGACTATGAAGCACAAGGAGTGCATAGCATGATTTCTTTTTAAGAAATCTCTAAGTCTGAAGTTACAAAACCTGAAGTCCATCTAGACTGTAGATCCAGAGGAGGATACGTGTCAACGTATCATTCATTTCAGGGAAGAATATATCTGGGAAGAAGGGGTAGTGCAGCATCAAAATTCATCGAAGTCCGAAGAGAGGAGCGACTCCTAACCGTTGGGTCAAGAGGATGCGTGACAAAAGATTAGTTACTTTGAAAGAGGAACAATTTGGAGGGGAAGCTTGGTGAGAAATGGAGTGAAGCTCGAACTCTCGAAGTGCCAAAATATATGTAGGTTGTTCGCCGTGAGGGACACGTGTCGACAGATCCAATACTTAGGAGAAAAGGAACTCCAGAGGAAATTCACAAAGAGGAAGGACAGAAGTTTAAGCCCATGGTTTTCAATCAGGGTCATGTGGAGGACCCTGCAGGTGTTCCAAAATTCCCAAAAGGGATATTATGTGCCTGAAGTTTAGGAATTTTACCTGTGGGAACAATTGTGAAGGTTCAACACGAACCTGTAAGCTAATTCATCTCCCGAAGTCGATCGATCCTTGATCAGGAGGTCGCGCAGCCCCAAGAGTGTAACATTAGATTAATTCATTTAACATTTCTCAATGAAACCATATCGCACTTAATACCATCCCCAATGGAAGTCTATTTTCATTCAATGGAACTTTTCAAGTGAAAGAGCATTTATTACTCTATCTACAATTCCTCTGCATCGACATCCTTCTTCCACTGTGAAATATGATATGAGAAGTGGATTTACTTCTCTTAGTAATTTTAGACAAGTATATAAGTCATATCTAATAAATCCTTCCCTGGAACTCCTATGCTTGACACATAGAGATTATTCACACACCACATTTTAAGCTCCTAGTTCTCTTTCAAATCAAGCTTTGCAACTATCTATGCCTCTCTTCCTTAAATGTTATGGAGACTTGCTTTTCCTTTCTATTCCCATTAATGAAATTATTCACCTACTGACTTAATTTCCTATGTGAGGATTCTTGTTGTTGTATCTTGCAATTCATTCATATTCTGTATTTGTTGACTAATACTTTTGTTCCACACTTCTTGCATTCTTTATCCACTTTTCATTACTTTCTTTGTAGCTCTTTATTTCCTCACCAACTTATAAAATCTTTTTCATGCTTCCATGAATATAATATATAATCCTAGTCTTGAATTTATCTAATTGTACCTCTAATTCTACAAAATGTGCAAGAAATAATTTTGTTAGAATTATGCATATTATAGAAAAACAAATTGTCAATTAATGCTACATGTTCTTCTTCTTCTTAACTCATGAAGAATTATATCACAATTATCCACACTCTAATAATTC